>BRDA01035372.1:0-10892 GCA_036984385.1 Crenuchus spilurus | reverse complement strand
CTCTATATATATATATATATATATATATATATATATATATATATATATATAGATATATGTATATAGATATATGTATATAGATATAGATAGATAGATAGATAGATGATAGATAGATAGATAGATCTTTAGTAAGTTAAAGATACTGTTTGAAAGGTTCAAAACTGCACTCATAATGCATATCTTTGCTCCACATTCCATACAATATAATTGCTTCTATCCTCACATTTGTCATAAAATCTACCACTTTTCTTATAAAATATCTGAAATCTGTGATATTTGAGAGACAGAGTCTGTGAGGTTGACTTTTACAGTATTATTCATTGTACCGTTTCAGATTGCTCTGCTATGAGTGTGGGTTAGCCATTTTTAAAGGGCTAACAATAATTAGAGCCTTTGGTGTAGGTCTCGCCACAATTCCAGGTCTAGTGACAAATGGATCCTCGTCGATCCAGTCTATGAGCATCGGTAGTGGATGTGCCCATCCCCCAGAATTCAGGAATGGGACCAAACTGGTGGTGGTGGTGTGGAAAGCAGAGACGATTGCATCTGAAACAAGCAACACAGAATCATAAGTGAAGGTTTTATATCTGTAGGTGGTGAGCTTTGATTAGCCAGGGAATGAATGATGTAGCATTAGAGTCTGCCGAGCTTCATTTTAGCAATTTTGGGTGAAGGTTTCAGTTTCCAAAGGAAAAGAACAGTCAGTCTCTGTAGGCAGCAACAACCCATCTAATTGACATCTGGTTAAACAAGTGAACTGAGCTAAGCTGACATGAGTGGGTGGACACAAAAGCTTTTGTTTACAAATAAGAAACAGATGGACTTTCAAGTCAGATATATGTCTGGCTACCTGGTACCAGGATAATAATCACCATCAAAGGTGTCGTTGAGACCACAGCCATCAAGATACTGGTCTGGATGACAAAATTCAGCCCTGGATTAGACTGAGACTCTCAAGTCAGCACCAAAGCAAAGACCAAAACAAGGTTTTCTTGGAAATGTTGGCAGTACAGCAACAGTACAGTTCAGTTTTTTTGATGCTTGTTATTTCTTTTTATGGAAAGTTGAGTTTGAGATCATTGTCTCTAGTGGTCAGTTTACAGTATAATTGTGTAAAAATACAGTACAGCAAATGTACGTTCCACATCAATCCACATCATTCAACTACATGGACTGAAGTCAATCGGTTATATAAAAACAATTCTGATGGAAATATCCCAATACTGTAAAATGGCTAGACCAAGACTCAGACCAGGACAATGCTTTTATATTCTTGGTCTTGTGGCCACAAGAGTAAGACGTTAGCTGTTTGGGCCAAAGTCAAAAGGTCACTGGGTTCTGTAGACATTTCCGAAGAATTACACAATGTACCTTTTTAATCCTCCTCAGACCTTTTTGATCTTCTCTTTAGCACAAACATCTTGAAAAAGATCAAATCATGGTCCCATTTTAGCTCTGGAAGCTCATCTGTTGAAGAGACTCTTTTATTTTCAGACCAGCACGACATATTGCGAAAATGAAAATAAGGAGATAAAGTATTACTTCGCAGAACATTTCATCATCATTTGATATGGACAATAATGCCATGGCAACAAGGTCAGGACGAGGCTTAGGGGAAGGTGGCTTGCATTTGTTAGGATTATGAGAGAGCTCCACCTCTACAAATGATTCTGCTCAGAGTAGCATCTCTGGTCATTATTTCACTGTGACTCATTTTGAACAATGATAGTCAGTGATGTTCTTCTGGCACCTGTGTTATGTTTTGCAAAACTTTTTATAGTGTCACCATGGTGCTACTCTTTCTCAGCCTTCGTCCAGGACCTGTTCTCAGTCGGCTTGATGTTGTGATTGGATCAGAGCTTATCCAACCCAAAACTGATCAACAAACATCAACAAACCCAAATGTTGGTTAGATGTCAGTGTGATTGAAGAAAAGCTTCTCAAATTGTGTTCCAATTTCACGCTAGATGGTCATTCTCCTTCAGATAAAAAACTTGCATTTCTTGCCTCTTAATGTGTTTGAGACATCAGTTGTGTGTCTACTTTGAAGTAAAATCTAAAACATGTTTTGGTTTGTTTAACATTTTTAAGTTTACTACATGAATCATTATGTGTTCCTTCATAGTCTGGATGACTTCAGTGTTCATTTATAATGTAGGGAAAAAATTAAAGCATTGAATAAGAAAGGTTTATATTCATTACATATAAAGTGACATATTTCAAGCCTTTTTGTTTTACTGTTAATGTGTTTGGCTTATAGCTCATGAAAATAAGAAATTTAGCATCTAAAATTATTATATTTCATTATGAGTTTGAGTAAATTAATATTTAAACTGTGTCAACATTAAAATAAAAAGGCTTAAAATACCACTTTAATTTAAAATAGCAATGTGACACCATTCTCAATTGAACTCAATAAGTTAATATCATATATATTTATATTAATTACTATGTGGTAGAAAAGTGGTATTAATGTACAGAAGGTATCAACATTAAAAAAAAAAAAAGCATTCAGTACGTCTCTCTACATGTAATGAATATAAAGTATATGACAGTTCACCTTCCAGAATTAAATTATGAACACAACGAAATACAATATTTACAGAAAACACATAAATTTGGAGCTGCATTAGTATTTCAGGAACAATGTGAAGTTACTGCATAGTTGAAAATGGTAGTAAATGCTTTGAAATTACTATGAATGGTTGTTTGATCGGCAAGGTTTGGTCTCCACTATTTGAATAAGAGAATTAATGTTATTGCCAATCCAGTTTCAATGCTACATAAGTCCTTATTTTTAAACATTCTGCATTATTTAAAACGTCTAAAATATTAAAATGTTAATAATAATGTCATATTAGAATCATTTGAAATTTTCACTTGAATCTGCAAATCTTAGGCTTGTTATACAGCAACTACATGAAATAAGTGCAGAATGTAAACAGTTTTTCTAAAGGAACCTTCAAATTAGCAGTGTTTTATGTGTAATATAATAACCCATGCCTAATGCTGAAAACACACTGTAGGTGCTTCTAGATATTTGTGTCCAATTTTTTTCAAGCTGTGCAGCACTGAAGGGATATTAAAAAAAATGTTTATCTCACAAATCTGATTTGTGCCATAAGAGGTTGCCCTTCAGCATTACAAAAACTTAGGACAGTGTCCAGTTCTATTTCTTTGGCTCAAACCACAGATGTATTTTGGGGGGATCGGGGGCATGTTTTGGTCCCCTGCAGTTTTTACCATTCAAAAACAATGTTATGCTATTTTAAATGGAGACGGGTCAAGCACTAGGACCAAGCGGAAAACGGATGCTCAAGATGAAGCTTGTTTTCCTTTAGACCGAGCACAAGCTCATTGACTGGCTCCTTCCTTGCTGTCACTCCATCTGGTTGTAAACTGTTTTTTACTAGATGGGTTGCAGTCTGTGTTCACCTGCCACTGTAAATCGTTAACATATTGGACATTTGAATCTGTGTCTGTGTTTGGAAGCTGTGGATGAGTTGATTATGTTGAAATGTTAATAATTATCCCTTCTGTGGTCTTTGAGTAAAATTAACCCAGTAAGTTAACAGCTTATTTTTACTCAGAAACGAGGTATAATAACATTTCAAAAATAAGTGTAAAATTGGTATTAATGAGTTGGAGTGAAGTTGACTGACAAGATGAAACTCAGAATTGGGTGAATTTTATTCTACATGCTTTTCAACCAGTCAAACCACAAAAAGAACAGTGAACTTAACAGTAGCAATAGAAAAACAGAACTACTAGAAAACACAGTGAACTGAAAGAGTTTGAGTTTTCTTAAATATTAAATGTAATAATTTATTAACATGAAACAATATGTGACCCCGCCAGGGAAAACCAGATCAAAGTCTTTTTTTTTTCAAAATTTGTGTTTTTTGTGAATTTAAGTTTTGTTTTTGATCAAAGTATGTACTACATAGATATCTGAGACTGTTATCTTTCATTTACAGCAATAATACTGAGTGGCTAAGTTTTATCGCTAATGTGAGTGACACAATATTGATACGATATCTCAGTAAGTTGCCCCGAGACTTTGGCCTGGTTTTCCCTGGCGGGGTCACATATATTAATATTTTATTAATATTGAATATGAATTATTTTATTTAACTCTAAATAACTATTAGTGGTTATTATTTGTATACTATTAATAGTAATGAACAATTATTAGTACAATATTATTCATATTTTTAAAATAATGCATTCATATTTATTAATAATTATTCCTAATTTATGTTCAAGCCCCCCATCCCTGTACTCACTTAAGCCATAAGCCACATGTGCCAACACCCCCCCCTTCCAAAATTTATGGCACATTCTTTTTTAAGCAAAATCTTTAATTGCCAGCTCATAATAAGTAGAAGTCATTATCTTTCATTTGACCCCTTTCTTGTATCTTTGAAATAAACACAGTAATGAATTTCTGAATGTAGGAAATAGATGCCGGAACTCTGTTTAAGATATTAAATGAACAGTATGTGTGAGAGTTAACATAATCAAGGCCATACCACAGAATCACAGAAACCATATCTGCCATACCACAGAAGAGACTGTAAATGATGGAAATACCATGTAGAAACATTGTATTACAAACAAATATAGCTTTGGAATAGTCATGTGTTTTAAAATTCTCTTTTAAAATGACTTTATAAAATTTCTATTTGGCCATAAGCAACTGAGAAATAACACCACCAATTGCCATTCTTCTACAATATCTATTATTTAACTGGCTACACATTAAGTGACATCCTGGTTCTTTAGTTTTCATCACCTAGTTGCTCTGTATAAGAGAAAGTTATAACCTGCATAGGCTGAGCTTTGATCTAATGATAGTGCTTCTGTTTCATGTCGGATTTCCAGCCATTATTGGAGGTCCCACCCTCTGCATACTGTACAAAGAAAGGTCCATTTTGCAGTTAACTAATGGAAAATATTAGTAATGTTGATCCTCCCCAATTCACTGCTTCTTTTGCCCAGACAGTGATTTGGCACGAGCGTCTGGTTGTCCTTTGAACCTTTAGGCCACGTCTGGCATAACGTTTCTCATGGTTTGCAATTGAAATGGACCCATTTAATAATGTCTCTTTTTATTTATTTCCATGGTTATAGCTTTTGTTGTTCCACAACAAAACCAGTTTTATGAGGCATTTGACAATGTAAAGCCGGAGTACTCCAAACCAGAGATGTTCCATGATGTCATTCCGTGCCAGGTGCACGACGATTGGAAGAGGGAAATGCTGTCACTGTCAGGGCTTCAGACTCTAATGCCAAACATAATGTTTTCAAACACTTGACCTGCTGTCCTTTTTTTGTGTGATTTAATAAACTAAGAAAGCCTCATTATCTGTCGAACTTCAAACGGATGAAAAGATATCCTGAGAAATTATTCCAAATTGCAAACACACTTTTGTTCATATTTTGACATCATGGTGCAGAAAGTCTATTCAGTGACCTTAGACTGGACCACACAGATGGAGCTTGCAAATGTCTTGCAGAAGGACTATGTGATGTGAGAGCACAATGAACTAGGCTACTATCTGTTTGCTAGGATGCCAAAATGACAGAAAAGCTTAGGAATAATCAGGCAGTGATGTGCAGAAAGGGGAGCCTAAGAAGGGGAGCAGAAGAAGTGATGAACGATCCTGAATTGGCTAATGCATCACCTGTTTTATTCATTGCAAAGATACATAAAAACAAGGATTCATCACATTAATGCCTGAAATCAAAATATCCATCCTTGGCATGGACTGTTCACTCAGTGGTGATCCCTGAAACTTTCCTCATCACTCCTGTGTTCATTAAAGAGGTCCATTGAGGTGTGTTAATTGCTCTGTACCTCTTGCCAGACTCATTGTTCTACTTTAACGTCAATGGCCCATTGGGCACCACTCTTATGCTGTTGGGAAGCACTCAATGTACAAGAAGTCCATTCTCAATACACCTTAACTACAGCAGCTCTAGAACATCACATATTAGTGGCTTCTGAGATGCTACCATCCCTCACCCAGTACCCTATTATCAAGCCCTTTTGGACATGCCAGTCCACTGAAGCTAAGCAGATTTGGGTGTGATTAATAGTTGGAGACCTCAAAGGAATGTTTGTGTTGCTGCTAGAAATGGCATTGGTGTTTAGTCTATGCAGTAGTGATAAGTAAAACTCAACATGATTACTAAGGAACCTTGTAGTTCTCACCCTGTATGAGCTGGCTGTTGACCTACTCTTGTACTGTCTATTCAGTGGAACCTCGGTTATTGTTTGCCCTGGTTATGATTCAGTTATAACTTTTTTCCGGGGAAATACTGTCCCTGTTATTGTTCATCCACACGTTTTTTGTTGGCGTGCTCACGTGACTCAATGCTAATTTTGCGAAAACAAAGCATCCACCCAAAAAAAGGCTTGAGAAGCACCCAAAACTAACAAAAACATGTAAAAATGGTGAATGGGTGTACAAAACAGAGGCTGCTGGCTGGACCACACCAGCATGCTCTAAAACAGAGCATAAACCTGTAAGAGTGATGTTAAATGTTCTTTTATCCATTTCATTAGTCTTTTGTATTTATTTCTCATTATGTTATGTATGTAAAATTATTGTTATTCTTTATAAAATGTATTTTTGTTCATATTTTGGAGTGTCTGGAACAGATTAATTGGATTTACATGATCTCTTATGGCAAATATTGCTTCAGTTATCGTTCATGTTGGTTATCATCAGGCACTTAGAATGATTTAATGATGAAAACTGAGGTTCCACTGTATGAAATTAATAATTTTACACAAATTCACACGTCTGACATACTTATTAGGTTTTTTTTATTCTGTTTTCTGTACTTTTTTTGTGAGGAAGAATAAGAGGACATTGCTACCCATAGCAGTATACTGAGTATCAGGAAGTACACTAACTCATACCACCAACAACAACAAGGCACAGCAGGTTGAATGAAGATGTATACAAATGTCAACCGAAAGAGGAATAACAGCTCATAGAGTATGTTGGTGAACCACAGAGTTAGAATTCAGATACAGGGGTTGGACAATGAAACTGAAACAGCTGTCATGTTTGTGTGGGAGGATTCATGGCTAAATTGGACCAGTCTGGTGTCCAATCTTCATTAATGTCACATTGCACCAGTAAGAGCAGAGTGTGAAGGTTCAGTTAGCAGGTAAGATCACAGTTATATAGTATATTACAATGCACACAACATTATGGTGACATACCAGAGTTCAAAAGAGGACAAATTGTTGCTGCACGTCTTGCTGGTGCATCTGTGACCAAGACAGCAAGTCTTTGTGTCTAAATATTATTGAGCCACTTTGGGGTGTTTTGGAGGAGCGAGTCAGGAAACGGTTTCCTCCACCAGCATCACGTAGTGACCTGACCACTATCCTGCAAGAAGAATGGCTTAAAATCCCTCTGACCACTGTGCAGGACTTGTATATGTCATTCCCAAGACGAACTGACGCTGTATTGGCCACAAAAGGAGGCCCAACACCTACTAATAAATTATTGTGGTCTAAAACCAGCTGTTTCAGTTTCATTGTCTAACCCCTGTACAATGTACCAGGAGCCAGTTGACCAAACATGCACTTACCAAGTAAATCTCACAGCTCACCAGACTTTCAAACTCATTCAGGTTTCAGGCCCAAACACATGCTTAAGTGACTTTGATGAATGAAACCTCAGTAAGCCAATAACAGGATGAGTTCATTTCTTGGTGGATAATCGTTTAAATAATTCATTAAATAATGATAGTCACCTGTATCTGATTACATTCCCAAAAATGTTATAAAAACAAGCTTTTACCACCTTGAGTGTTATCTTTTGTTTCTGTTGAAAAGTTGATTTAATTTTTTATTTTTTGTATTTTTTGCAGAGTAATATATAGTAAAGAGGCTTTTCTGTTCTTTTACAGCTAAATGTAACATCAGGGTGGAATTTTTGGATCAAAAACACACTTTATTTCAAATCAAAGTGCATCCTATATGCTGAAAAAATTACATTTATTATTTATTGGCATATATATATACTTGCATTTTATTATCTATTACTGTTACTGTTTTCTCTGTCATAGATCTGAAGTGTGGAAATGCTCATATATGATGGTTGTTGTCTGAAATTAGCGCAGTACGTCAGCGTGGTTCTTGGCACGAGGTATTCTTGGTAAATTACGTTCATTTTTAATCACAGTTGTGCACAGGAAAATTATTATTTAGTTCACTTCAGCTCTGAAAGCTAGAAGAGGAAGCAGAATGTGTGTCTGGTTCATTCCCGGTGCTCTGATTGGTGCGACTAAGCTTGGCTCAGATGGGACCAGCATGAAGTCTATTGTTTCTATTGATGACTGGGTTCCTGAACAGTGTGACCTCATTTCAGGTCCAGGGAGGCTTTCCAACCGGAGGGGCGCGGTGCCCTGCCAATGACTGGCAATGTAACACCACATGTGCAGCTGCCCTGTGCCCTGGGCAGTGGTAATGCCGGGATCAGCATAGATTCTTTTGTATGTGATCAGCCACAACATTAGTACCACTCACAGATGAACTGAATAACAGTGATGGTCTTGGGTTATATGAGATGGTAAGAGAACTTGATTCTTGTAGACAATGTGTTGGATGCTGGAGATAAATATGCAAACATGCAGACCTGAACCACTTTGATGAGGGTTAAGTATTTATGGTCAGCAGTGGTCAGTACCAACCAACAGTGGCCTTCAAATGCTTCACTGCACAGATGGGTTAAATGTGGAGCTGTGTGTAAGCACATTGATCAACGATTGTGCACTTTCACTTCTTAGGATCTAATAAAAATGACAAAAAGTAAGTCACACGTAATTTTTTTGTGTACCTGGTTGCAGTGTAGACAGGCTCTGCTGCATTGTGTGGCTTCCTCAGAAGGCATATCGCCTTTTCCATCTTGCTACTTTTAGTATGCAAATATGATTTTTTTTATCAGTTTTAAAGAATAATGTCCTTTGCTTTCACTTGGTCTAACAGCATCAAATAAAAACATAGCTAGAGCGCCCAACCAGCACTTCTGAAAGAATGTAATGCTTAACATGACTGTTCTTTTATGCTATGACGTCTTGAACAAGGCAGCCCTTCTTGATTTGATTATAACGTGATCAGTGACTCTTGAAGTAATGTTTCAATTAATTATTAATTCATAATAAGATGTTTATGAATGCAATTCACCATCTGACATAACACGAGGCCCTAATTAACCATTTATTGATGATACTTGTGCATTCTTCATTTATTAATTAGCCAGTAACAAATCATGTGCTAGCACTTAGTGAAAATCTAAATATCAGTGAAGGTAATGACTAAAATGGCTGCTAAAGATGGTAGATTGTACAAAAGAACTCAACCATTTAGTAATGCTTAATAGACCTTTCTCATGGAGAGATATGCTTTTTTCCAGTTAAGCTTTAGTAGGGTAACCAGACGTCCTCTTTTACCCGGACATGTCCTCTTATTGAGACTTACAAACATATCCGGGCGGAGTTTCACAAACATCCAGGATTTGTTTTACTTGAGAAGTGTTTCATTCACAAACTAGTCTCACCCTCCCACTATTCCGGTTTGCTTGAATGAGATGTTACACTATATTAAATGTACATAGGCGATCATTAGGACCCAGCAGAAAACCAAGCTTACAAGATCACTGATTGGCTCTGCCGTTTCTTGCTAACGTGTGATTGGCCGTCGCTGCTGTCACTCCCTCAAACTGCATCTGTTTTCACCTGTAAGTTGTTTACATGTTGAGTGTTTTTCCTGTCTGTGTCACGTCAGCTAGACGTATTTTAATATCAGAAGTTTAATAATAAAATTCATAAACATTAACATTTGAGTATGTGTGCGTGTGTATACCAGTCTGTGATAAGCCATCTATTTACATGCCTCTAAGTGTAAGTATTATCAAAATAATTCAGAATTTCTGCTTATTTTTGCTAAAAAAATGAGGTATAATTCTGTGTAAATAAAATCTATTGACCAAACAGTCCAAACATATGTGTAACATTGGTGATAATGAGCTGAAGTGAATTTGACTGAAAAGGATTGGGTGATGCTTTTAACAGTTTATTATTTTTAATAATATGCAATAATGCATTAATATTTTTATTAAAGATTAATATTAATTTTATTATTCTTATTCAATTTCATAGTTATTAATAGTATATTATTAATGGGAACTAGTAATTATTAATAAAATATAAATCATAATTTGTCAATATTTATTAATAATTAATAATAATAATACAATTTATGTTCAGGCACACATACACACACACACACACACACACACACACAAAAAAAAAAAAAAAAAAAAAAAAAAAAAAAAAAAAACTCTGCTGAGGTGTCCTCTTTTTCTTCATCTTGGATCTGGTCACCCTAACTTTAGTAGCACTAAAACACCACCCAAAAGACTACAGTAGAAGCATTGAGCTACTTTAGGATCGTACAATGCTCAAACACTGATATTTCCATTTTTCTGTTGTCCAAACTGACAAAACTGAAAGAGTAAATGGATTCAAGCTAGTCAAAACAGTGATTTAATTAAAACCAAGCAATGTGTAGGAGAAAGCTAAAGTTTAGTCTATTAAGCTAACTTAATGTGTGAAAGAAATAGACTCTAATCATTTTACACAACAGACCAAAGATTTCAGAACATTACAAAATGATAATGAGCATAGCCTACAGCCAGTGAAAGTATGATAGCCACCATGTTTAGGACTATAGCGTTAGCATTAGCATGTCGCTAGTTTTTCTAGTTGTAGTTTTTAAAAATCCAAACAGGCTTCATCCAGTACAGAGAGAGATATCTGATCTTATTATGGAAATGCAAACATTAGTTCTCATTAGCAGTGATTGC
>BRDA01035369.1:5004-20496 GCA_036984385.1 Crenuchus spilurus | reverse complement strand
TTTTTGGAATCCGGTTTGTATTTGCATTACTGGTGTTCTGATCAGTAGCCTGATCAGATTAGACTTAGTATGTCAGCACTCATGAAGAACCATAGTGCTGTCAATTCTGGGCACATTTACAATGGTAATCAAATACATGAGATGCACAAAGATTTAAAGTAAAACCCAGAGAGCCAATAACTAGTAAACCAACTCTAGTAACCAGCGAGTGTAAACGGCAGTGTTGTTGTAAACTGCCCTGAATGTCCTGCTTCACCAGTGGCTAAAGTTCATTAATTCACTGTGCGCACTGTGTACTGATAAGTACCGGTGGTGCAAAGGCAGCCTGTGGATTCAGTGATTTGGTGGTAAAAAAGGAAGACATTCTGCAAACAGACAGAGTGCATTGACCCTCTTGGTCAATGGCCAGTGCTAGTGTCAGAAACATTTGAATGAATTGAGCTCAGGTTAAAGAAAAGAATGGTGCAATTGTGACAGTTCAGAATGTCATTGGTGTTGCCCACTTTGTGACTGGACATTTTGTGTTCTGCTTGTGCTAGCTAATTAGCATGTATTAGTTGTTAGCGCTGTATTAGTACGAAAATGTTGATTTGATACATATGACAGGAGTTATGATATATTGTGCTACATTTTGATACTACAAGTGTGATATAAAGGTGATATGATTTTTAACATTTACTTTTAGGAAAATTGTCAGCGATGCAATTAAAAAATAAATAAAATTAAAATAAATAAATAAATAAAAATAAATAAACTAACCACATGTAAACTACTCATTAAAATCAGTATTCAGTATGATACAGTATCACAAAATATAATACTCTCTTAGTATCTTTACAGAACTACTGTACTAAGTTTTTTCTGGATGTGTGACCCTCTAGGATATCTGCTAGTGTTGGGAGTCAAAGGCTCTCAGTTATCTTCTTCTAGCTTCTGTTTGTACAGAATCACCCAGCAGATCTCTGAACTTCATTACTAATTGTTCTCTGACTTTGGTTGATGTAGTCTGCATACAGTATTAGTGTTAGTAGAGGAAGAGTGAATTATGTGCTCCTTCAATTAGAGCTTGAGTCTGAGCCATATGAGCTCATTTAGATATTTATTTTAAAAATATATAATATATATATATATATAATCTTGTAAAAGTTATGTTGGTCAAATATGAGCAGCTTTAAGATCTATTGGTTGTTACTCTTATCAGGACTTCTAATTCCATTCTGCTAATGCTAACAGGACGGTATTGTACAGTATGGTATCATGCTTTGGGTTGGCATTTCCCCGCTAATGGAGCTGTACCGTACCTGAATACATGTGTTGATCTTAGGTTCCCTTCTTGTTAAAGCTCCAAACCAGATGAACTGATACATAGAAGCTAGAAGTAATGCAGACACACTATTAATTAACACTAACAAACTAATACTGAGTAAAAAGGGAAATCAGAAGCTTGCCCATAATTGTTGCTTTTTTTCTTTTCATTTTTTACTTAGGAAATCATGTGACTACCACATAACCTCCAGAGAACCTACTTTAATGCAGTAAACACAGGTACCCAGTGACAAAATTTAGATTTCAGAGGTGGGGGGGTGGGGGGGATATAACTGGCTTGAGTTCAGGGGTGGGGGTTGGGGGGGGGGACTTGAACATAAATTTAATTATTATTAATTATTAATAAATATTAACAAATTATTACTAAAATATTATTATTTTATTAATAATTATTTGTAAATATTAATAATACTAGTAATAACTATTAATTATTATTAGTAGTAATAAAATAAGAACATTGCTATTAATAGTAATTATTAATAAAATATTAATAAATTATTAAATTGAACATTTAATAAAACTCAAATTGTTTCAGTTCACTGAGTTTTTTAATGTTACTGTTAACTTCACTGTTTCCTTTGTGGTTTGACTGGTTGTAAAGCATGTAGCATAAAACTATCACCCAATTCTGTTTCACCTTATTAGTCAACTTCACTCTAACTCATTAGCACCAATTTTGCACTTATATTTTGAGTGTATGGTCAATGAACCTCATTTACATGAAATGATATCTCATTTTTGAGTAAAAATAAGCAGTTAAAATGGGTCAAAGCTTTTAAACACAGACACAGATTCAAATGGCCAACATGTTAACAACTTACAGTGGGAGGTGAACTTATACTCCTGGCCAACAAACTTGCAACCAGATAGAGTGACAAAAGGAACGGCCAATTACATGTTAGCAAGAAATGGCAGAGTCAATTGATGAGCTTGTGGGCGTTCTGAAGGGAAATAGGCTTCAGCTTGAGCAGGCGTTTTCCGCTTAGTCCTAGTGCTCGACCCGTCTCCATTTAATATAGCAAAATATTGTTTTGGGGACGGTACAAACTGCAGGGGACCACAACTGCCTTTTGAAAAACTGCAGGGGACATCCCCCCCCACATTACATCCATTACGTACAGCTCCCAGTTGAAAAAGGTCAAAAGTAATGTGCACAGTGCTGTATATCAGAGAAACTTGTATATCTAATAAAAATATGTTGCAACACTGGTTAATGTAACAAGATTTTGGTACCAAGTCATTATAAGCCAACGTGAATGAATGGTCCATTAATGCAGTATAAAGTGCAGTGTTCACAAATAGATTATGGTCTGTCATGCCATAGTCTGACCTGCCATAGTTTATCCTGGTGTAGTCTGATCTGCTGTAGTCTGACCAGCCACTTTCTCATGTGGTGACAGCAGACCCTGATGTTTACCTTAATTGGCCTTCATTGCTTCTGTTCTTCATGCAAACCAACGCAAGCATTCTTCTTTGGTTCAGTCTTTTGGGCACTGGTGGGAGAATGGTTGATTGTAAGCTTGTCAGAGCAGAGCATTTAGTGACTAAAGTACAAAATGACAGAATTAGGAGAGTCCCTGGAGATCTCCTTAAATGATCCCACTTTAGGCCAGTATTGTTCAAAGCAGAAATAGAGAACAGTTGTGTCATTTTGTGACAGTCATTAGTGACACTTTATCCTCATAAATACAGTAATGCAAAGTACAAAAGCAGTGTGCTCAGATTGTTGTGACCACTTTAATTAGGTCCAAAGTAATATAGAGCCTGACAAAGTTCTTAACCTGACTTGACCCAACTACCATTAATCAGAGATGAGCCATTCCTAGTGTTAAAGTTCATTACATGAATAGATCATCAGTATATCTTCAGAAAGATCAGTAGCTATCTAAAAGGTTTGGTAAGGTCAGCTTTGGTAAATGTAACTAAAGTAACATTCTAGTCTTGGTCTTTGTCTTCTTAAATGTATGGAGTAATTATGGTGCATGACCACATTCAGCATGGAACAGCACATGGTACTGGATTGACTGTGATGGATTCTATGCAAATATTTGAACAGATTCAGAACTGAATTAGTATGAAGGAGAACATGAAGTTAAAATGAAACTAAAGCAGGGGTAAATGTAATGGTAAGGTCTTTTAAACCCAAATATGAACCCTTCGTGAACATGTGCAGATGATGTCTGAACCCGACCCAAACCAGCAGGTCAGAAAAATGAAGCTGGGCTTTAAGGAGAGCACAGTACAGAGGTGTCCCTCTTTAATGTTTGAATGTTTCATGCTCGAGTTGCCCTGTTGGGAGAGCAGCCAGGTTTGAGAACGGCCTCATTCATCGCGGCCCAGTGCTGCCCTTGTGTTATTCTAGGCCTGGGGGGAAGTGACGTGGATGTGGTAGGCAGTCATTGTCTCTTACCGCGTTGACCTCAGGCTCCCTCTGCCCCTGTCTAAATATTATTTCTCGCAAAAATGTTGAGCGCTGACCGATTAAGGCTGTTTCTCAGAAGCCCCGTCTCCAGCCTGAAAAACAGGCTTTGGGTGTCACTTTGAAACAACAATATAAAAAAAGCTCTGTGATCAGCCTTGTTTGTGATGCTCTAGTACAGTCTAATCTCAGAAGGCATTTGAGGACGCATCAGAGCGTCTGCGATTGGCTGTGAGCATTGTGTTAGAAGTCTGGCAGGGCAGAGTGTCTGTGGTAAATCACATTAGGACAGCGTGTGCTGACTGTGACGACACTGAGTAAAGAGAGAAGTGGTGGACGTCTCACGAGTTGCAGCCTTTTAGGTTGTGATTTGATTACAGTGTGTGATTCTCGTGGTGGGCTTTTGTTGGACGACTGTATCTGCTTATTCGTTTAATTCGGCTTTGGCTCAAATGCTGGTTTCAAGTGAAATATTCTGATTTTTGGCTTCCTGCTTCTTGTGGTCATCATTCTTTTCAAAGTGGCCTATTTATAGATGAGAATCATCCAGTTAAGTAGTCAGAAGCTTTGAAGAAACAGTTGCTCATCTCCAGTCTAGTTCTGTTTTAATTTCTTATGATTATTAAGAATTTATTATATAATGAGTATATTTTACATGCTTTTATAGTGTGGTGGCATCTACAAAGCTGAACTGTGGGCCGACATACAGACTAAACGGTCTTTTAAAGGAGTATTCAACCACTTGTTTTGTTAGGTTCATGGAAAAATTGGTGCAAACATTTGGTTATGTTGCCGTAATTAACCTGATCAGGGTTCTTGTAACATTTCATTCCATTTTATTATAGTTTAGAATATTATTTCAGATATTTGAAATATTTATTAATAGTTTAACAGTTGGCAGCCTCTTTCCTACACAGAAGGATATACAGTAAACCAAACTATTAAGTTTGTATGATCCTAGAGAGTGAGTGCAATGTAAAATGAAGATGCATTGTACTAATATGTCATTTAAATATAACATAAACAGTTTTTTTTCACTTTAGTTATTTTTAACAGTAATATTGTGGACTATATTCGTGCATTTAAGACTTTTTGGCCTTACAGTGTACCATACTGATGTGTGCATCTGCCACTCTACTGTTATCCTACTAATATTAAAACAATATGGATAAGCATGTGGATAAAGGAATCATGAGCTAAAGAAGAGTATCCCAGCCTCAGCTAAACAGAACAGACTTGATTTTCAAAAATTTACTCTTATTATTTTAAGCGCCTAATTAAAATTTCCAATTCCACCTTAAATGGTGCAGCAGTTACATTCAGGCACCTCAGGGTCTCTGTAGTAAGGACTGCACTATTTAAGGTGGAATGGGAAATTTGTATGAGAAGCGGACTAAAGATAAAAAATTTAACTTTCATACATTTTTGTACTTACAAGCATTCTTATCAAGCAGACCTGACTGTGTTCAGAGGATCTACATGTCATTGGACTTTTATAGAGAAACACAGAAGTAACGTGATAAATGAATGGAGTACTACTGTTATATTTTGTAAGAAGTAATTTGTGGTCATTTTTAATAGTAGTACACTTGTAATAGATTTGTACTTTTTGGATTATATTGGACATACTTTATACTGAAGCAGAAATGCAGAGTATATTCGTATGTGGTTCTTTAAACCACAGTCGATATTACAGTAAAGCGCTGTCTGTGTTCTAGGATATGCTTGTAATAGTGATTTGGGGCGAGAGTGAAGTGGTTAATGGTGAATTGCACGTGGTGCGGCGGTGGCAGCTGGCCTCAGATACATCCTTCCTCTGATGATACTGGAGATGCTGATTCACTCCCACAGCAATTGTGGGTGATTAAAGTGTAATGCCATGTGTGCCACCTCCACATACTATGCACACACACACACACACACACACACACACAAACACAAACACACAAAGTGTGCAGATTCTCTTAAAAGCATCTATACAGCATGCAAAAGCAACATTGCAGCATTTCATTTGTTATATTGTACTGTACATACGTCAGAATAGTCACAGGTCTGTTGACTCAGTCAAAGCACACGTCATCATCATAACGACTGAAACGTTGACTCTAAGCTAATGTGTGCCACACTTCTCTCTGCCATGAATTACACCCAGCCATTAGGATGAAGCACGTGCTGTGTGGGGGCTTATTAATGATGTACAATGACGGCTGTGAAATATTACTGCCAGGATGTTTGCAGTTTAGACTCTGTTAAGAATGTGTCAGATGTATGAGGTACACAAAAGTTTGCAGACACATAGAAAACCACTGACCAATATAACGGTGCAGCCACACATGTTCTTAAGGTCACCAGGTTCATATAATCCCTTGCATCGGGCTATGGAACTGTGTTCTTTGGAGTGACTGAGCTCCAAAACTTTGAGATTAGTTTTTTCACCAATCTTTGACCCACCCATCCGCTAGGATCACTTAAAATGTCCTTGACTGTAGGAGGGTGAATACTAGCACACGCCTCCTCTGATGCATGTGAAGTCAGGCTCCGCCTCTTTTCCAACTGCTGGTGATACACTGATGGGCAGCTGTTGTGTTTTGAGGAAGGCGCACGATCCCCAGCTCTGATACATCAGCTAACAGACACCTGAGCCAGAGGACATTGCTTACTACTAATGTGGGGAGAGCATCATCTATCCACCCAAAGGCCAATTTTGCTTTCTCAGTCTCCGGCTGTTGATGTCAAGCATCACAACGATGATTTGAACTCACGATCCTCTGATTGTAGTGTCAGCGCCTTAGTCCAATGAGCCACTCGGAGCCCTGAGATTAGTTTGAGTGCCCAGAATCATCCAAGTACCTGACCTCACTAATGGCTGAATACAATCAAATCCTCATAGCAATGTTCCAACATCTAGTGTAAAGTCTTCTCAGCAGAGTAAAGGCTGTTACTGCTATAAAGGAGGACAAACTCTCTAAGAAGAAGAAACTCTGGACGAGCAGGTGGACATAGTCTCTTCCGGTCTATGATTCATTAGAGACCTTTTGATCTCTGCAACTCCGACCCTGAGAATATACGACTCGGTGTGCTTGTAATATATGTGACAACTTTTAATACTTTTTAAACAAGCAGCTCAGGTTTTAAAAGCTCATGAAACAGCTTTTGCAGAATTGAACATGATTTGGCCATCATCAGAGCCAAAGGCCTGAACATGTTGTTCTAATCTTTAAATGGCCGTCTCAGTGTTTATTAGACTCAAGTGCGGGCCAAATTAGAGTGGTACAATTAGTACTGAGCTGTGTTTAACTGATTTAATGAGTCTGTCAAACGCTTATTACGTTTAAAAGCTTGGAGTAAACAGCATGCTCCAAGTACTTTACAGAGCGGCTGCTAACATTCAAAGACTTCCACATGTTTGGGTTTGAGAACTGAGGCCTAATCAGCAGTCTTAGGCCTGACTGAGACATGTTTTTAATCTTCAGATCTTGCGTTTTCGGTGGAGGTTCCTGTAGTTCTATGATACTTCAGTTCACTTTTAGTTTTTATTTTGAGCCATTTTATCAGAACAGCACAATGAAACATCCTCTCAGTGTTCAGAGCAAGGCTGCATGCTTGGGACATTCGTATTCCACAGTTTATCTGCACTTAATAGTCAGATAGTTATAGAAAATCCCATTTTGTCAGCACTTTATCAGAAAATGGAAAACTACATGAGTCAGCGATTAGATTTCTGCTTTACAGCCAACAGATACACTCACAGCTTTTTGTAAATATGAACCCATTTTACCCGCAAATGTGGATCTTCATTATTTATGGGTTAAATAGCCTGTTATGCTTACTTTCACTCTGCATTGACAAAGACAAACCATTTCTATTTTATTTTAACCCAATGTAGTAGTAGCCAGTCAACCCACCCATCCGCTCAGACTCTCCCCATCACTTGTAATGTCCCTGACTCTAGGAGGGTGAAGACTAGCACAGGCCTCCTCTGATGCATGTGAAGTCAGCCACCACCTATTTCTGAACTGCTGATGCATCGTCATTGGGCAGCCAACATGCTCCAATCATCTGATTATGACTGTATTATTAAGCACAAGTAAATGCTTTCAACACTGACAGATTTTGAGATGCTGAAGAAAAATTCACTTTAGTAAAAAGTTTTTTTCAATAATTGTAACCTATATAACAGGATTCTCTTCCCAGTATTGGACCCAGTGTCTAATGTATCAAGTGTATCTCAGCTGATCAGATTTTTGAGCTGGAATTAACCGCTGAGTGTAGTTGGAGGTGGAACTGGATGTTGTGTGTAGTTAATGTAGGTGGAGTTTCATATGTAATATATTTTCTCTTTCAGATTCTGTACTGAATGCACATAGAGAAATGTATAGTTCTAAGCCTACAGTATTCTAAAGTGAAGGACACAGTGAAGAAGTGCTGGCCAATGTAATGCAGGCTACATGTAATCCTTGTGCCAGATGCTGTGAATGTCTGCTGATAGAAATGGATCTCTGGAATTGAATAGGAAGGATTTGATTGGACCTGATGGCACCTGTTGGACTCAACCAGATACCATTCTAAAGAACTCCCACCTCTACTACAGTCCAGGCAGTTTGAAATGATTCATTGGACTGGCTCAGTGAAAAAGATCCATGATTTGTGTATGATTACTGATTATTGACGGGATGTTTAATTCTGCACTCTCGGCTGAAGAACATGGACAAAGAGCGGTGACTCCTCAGCAGTGACTGTATGAACTTGTGTTGTTCTATCACACAGTGCAGCACTGGACAATATAAGAGCATTTTTATAAAGCAGTACTCAGACACAGGTACACACCAGAGTGTAATAACTCACTGGTCTGCAGTAGTTAGGTAACCAAGTGTATGACGTGCTGTGTAACATAACAGTAATACACATAATCCAGTGCTGGACAGTATAACAAGTATTATGTATTATCCAGTACTGGACAGTGTAACAATATTATGCATAATCCAGTGCTGGACAGTGTAAAAGTATTATGCATAATCCAGTGCTGGACAGTATAACAGGTACTATGTATAATCCAGTGCTGAACAGTGTAACCGTATTACGCATAATCCAGTGCTGAACAGTGTAAAAGTATTACGCATAATTCAATGCTGAACAGTGTAGCAGTATTATGCATAATCCAGTGCTGGACAGTATAACAGGTATTATGAATAATCCAGTACTGGACAGTGTAACAGTATTACGCATAATCTAGTGCTGAACAGTGTAAAAGTATTACGCATAATCCAGTGCTGAACAGTGTAACAGTGTTACGCATAATCCAGTGCTGGACAGTGTAACGGTATTATGCATAATCCAGTGCTGGACAGTAACAGTATTACACATAATCCAATACTGGACAGTGTAACAGTATTACGCATAATCCAGTGCTGGACAGCGTAACAGTATTATGCATAATCCAGTGCTGGACAGTGTAACAGTATTACACAAAATCCTATACTGGACAGTGTAACAGTATTACACATAATCCAGTTCTGGACAGTGTAACAGTATTATGCATAATCCAGTGCTTGACAGTGTAACAGTATTACACATAATCCAGTGCTGGACAGTGTAACAGTATTACATAATCCAGTGCTGGACAGTGTAACAGTATTACACATAATCCAGTGCTTGAAAGTGTAACAGTATTACACATAATCTAGTGCTGTACAATGTAACAGTATTACGCATAATCCAGTGCTGGACAGTGTAACAGTATTACACATAATCTAGTGCTGTACAGTGTAACAGTATTACATAATCCAGTGCTGGACAGTGTAACAGTATTGTGCATAATTCAGTGCTGGACAGCATAATATGTTCACTTTTTCTGCAGGTAGAAATGAGGGAAGGAACCCATGAGAACAGTTCTGCAGGGTGCTCCTGGCCTTTAAAAAGACTTATGTGTGTCTGAAACTGTAGGCAGTTTCCTCAGTGCCTTACTGCCCATCCTCTCTGCCATAGAAGGCAGCATCTTGATTTGAAGGTACCTGGAAATTAATCATGTTTGCGATGTGCCTTCAAGGCAAGAGTACATCATGCCTTTGCCAAGGTACTAACAGCTGGCACACAGGATTATGGGATGTGTATATCACCAAAGGATCCACACTGTTTTTAAAAAAATATCATGCCTAGGTGCCTTCCTTCCAGAAAAATGACTGAGAAGGCAGCATTTGTGACATTTTAGACACCCATAATTTGTCTAATACTTCATTAGGTGAGCGCCATCATCCTAGGTGAGCGCCGTAATTGGCTGCCCTCCTGGCAAATGCAAATGCAAATGTTGGGGCCTCTATTTCGTTGTACTTGTACTTGTACTTGCACAATGACAAATAAAATTATCTTATCTTATCTTATCTTATTATACACACTTAAATCTGAGAGACAGATCATTAGACTAGCACTATGTTCTACAGGAAATGACATGGGCAAGCTTCAATTACTAAATTAAAATGCAACAGCTATGATCAACAGAACTGTCCACACCAGCTGTGAGCTCTGCAGTGCAATAAATCATCAAAATGTGTTTAAATTTGCTTATCTATTTATTTCTGATTATTAATATATGATTATTATTAATATATAATAATGTTTCCATTCAATGAGCAAAAATTCAGAAGTACAGTGATGCTGTAAGGATTTGCATATCTAGTTACAGAACATCTATATGTCCTGTATGACAGTACACTGACCGCTCAGTCAGAACTAGTACATAGAGTTCTATACCAACTACATATAGGTTTAAAAAGTATACTGTGCAGAAAGGCAGAGTGGAGTACTTGGTGAAGAGGCTTGGTGAAGAGGCTTGGTTATTGAAGGTCTGCCATTGGCTGAGGCCACTGTAGTGATGACACATCCGTCACGAGGCAGCAACATGCTTCTCCTCATCCTCCCTGTCCCAACGGTGCTGCCCTAACCCCCACATACCCACCCTCCACTGCTACCCACTTAGAGCAGGCCTCTCTCTCTCTCTCAGTTCTGCCCACTACGCTCCTCAGAGAGAGGAAAAATAATAACATCATTATAGATCTGCCCTCAGAAGGTTGCCCTCAGCTCCCCTACACCTATTACCCCTCCCACACTCCCAGCTGGGTGTATTATGTGCGCATACACGTGTGGCTGCAGGGTTGCCAGCACAAATCGCTGTATCTACTGTAAGTAAACACCTTCAGTGATCTTCCATTACTCCTCTTTAAAAGGAAGGTGTTACTGGCACAGAACACAAGTGTGATTATGTGAAAGGCTTTAACAGAAAGTCTACAGAGTTCTCCAACAATAAAATAAAGATTTTTACTGCTTAGTCTTACAGTCCTGTACAGAACACATTCTCAGTGCGTTTTCACTATCTAAACTAATCTAAACTCGCTAGTCAAAAACTCATCTGTTTAAAAAATAGCTGTTCTAAACCTACCTTTTATAAACTCACCTGTTCAAAACACACCTGTTCTAATCTCACCTGATCTAAACTTGCCTGTTCAAAACTCAGCTTTTATAAACCCACCTATTCTAATCTCACATGTTCAAGACTTGCCGGTTCTAAACCCACCTGATCTATACTCACCTGTTTAAAACTGACCTGTTCTAAACCCACCTGTTCTAAACTTAGCTGTTCTAAACTCAACTGATCAAAGCTCACCTGTTCAAAACCTAATTTATCTAAGCTCACCTGTTCTAATCTCACCTGTTCAAGACTCACCTGTTCTAAACCACCTGATCTAAACTTGCCTGTTCAAAATTCAGCTTTTATAAACCCACCTATTCTAATCTCACATGTTCAAGACTTGCCAGTTCTAAACACACCTGATCTATACTCACCTGTTTAAAACTGACCTGTTCTAAACCCACCTGTTCTAAACTTATCTGTTCTAAACTCAACTGATCAAAGCTCACCTGTTCAAAACCTAATTGATCTATACTCACCTGTTTAAAACTGACCTGTTCTAAACCCACGTTCTAAACTTGCTTGTTCTAAACTCAACTGATCAAAGCTCACCTGTTCAAAACCTAATTGATCTAAACTCACCTGTTTAAAGCTCACCTGTTCTAAACTCACCTGTTCCAGACTCACCTGTTCTAAACCCACCTGATCTAAACTTGCCTGTTCAAAACTCAGTTTTTATAAACCCACCTATTCTAATCTCACATGTTCAAGACTTGCCGGTTCTAAACCCACCTGATCTATACTCACCTGTTTAAAACTGACCTGTTCTAAACCCACCTGTTCTAAACTTAGCTGTTCTAAACTCAACTGATCAAAGCTCACCTGTTCAAAACCTAATTGATCTAAACTCACCTGTTTACAACTCACCTGTTCTAAACTCACCTGTTCCAGACTCACCTGTTCTAATTCCACCTGTTCTAAACTCACCTGTTCTAAACTTACCTGTTCTAAACTTACCTGTTTAAAACACAACTGTTCTAACCTCACATCTTCTAAACTCACCTGTCAAAACAGATAACTGCAGAATGTTTCCACTTTGCTGTCTGTAATTTAAGTGTAAACACTGTAAACATCAGCTATTGTTCACATGACCTCCCAGTCATTTTTCTGGTTCTTGTACTTGGTATCATGCCCATAGTTTACTGGGTTCACTTTACTAGTATTTTGTATTCACACCTAACACCTTCCCATTTAATTACCTTTAAATTCCTGGACTTACACTTTCCCCTACAGTATCAGTTTTACTGTGAACAGCTCATCCAGATGCTCAGTGTTGAAATCTGATGGGGGATACAGGCCACTGAAGCCTGCCTCGGTTCCCTGCAAGCCGTACAGCAGCTGTCACTATTAACCTTATTTCACTTTAACATCAGCACCATCGCTTAGGGAAAAAGAAGATCCCACAGGTTGGTTCTCATCAGGGGTGGGAGATGTGAGGAAATAAAACCAGTGTGTTAGCCTTTAGACAAGTTAATTAAAATGAATATGTAACTGATACAACAACAAAACAATAATAATAATGAGTGTTGGTGTTGTATGAAACCTTGATAATGATCAGTTTTTGAACATACCTGGATCCACTATTGTGTATTAGAGCCAACATGAAGAAGAATTGATTTGGTTTTAGTAATACCCAGTGGTGGACATATAAGACCACAGAATGTTCTCCAGAGTAGTGTAGGTGATCACTGTGAGAGCTGACCAGGACTGAGACTAGGTCAAATCTGGGAAATGTATACCAAAACCCTCAGTTTAGAGGCTTGTCTGGAGTTTAAATACAGTCTGGATATTGTTGCCTTTCTTTCTCTGAAATCCATCTGATGATAAAGCTGATTATTCTCTCTCATTCATGGATTTCAGCAGTAGATGCCAAAAAAAAGGAAAATCCTGACTAGGTCATGTAAATTTGAGACTTTATTGTTGCGCCAATGCCACAAAATGAGCATGTTTCCTGGTTTCTATAGTAAACGAAAGGTTGCCCTGAAAAACATGCACAAAAGAACTGTGAAATAGATTATGTGGTTGAGGTGATGAACGTTCAGCCCATTTACCATGAATGCTTCCAGACCATGTTCTCCTCAATAAAGGCAAACTTCTCCAGATAATATTTTCAAGTATTGTTGGAGAAACTCTTTCAGTAAAAATAGCATTTCAGTTTTATTGTTAGTTTATTGTTGGTGTAGACTTCCATGTCCTCTTCTTGACCTGATTGATGGTGTTCGCTTGTAGCTGCTAGCTCTTCTAACTTGGGGGAAGCCATGGCCTAGTGGTAAGGATCTGGTCTTGTGACCAGAAGGTCGCTGGTTCGATCCCCAGACAGGACATGACTGAAGTCTGCTTGAGCAAGGCACCTAACCCCCTGACTGCTTCCCAGACGCCGGTGGATAAAGGCTGCCCACCGCTTCGGGCACAAATTCTCACAGCCTAGTGTGTTCACTAGTGTGTGTGTGTGTGTGTGTGTTTCACTGCACGAATGGGTTAAATGCAGAGGTCAAATTCCGTTGTGTGAAAAATCACATTGGCTAAACTGGTTAATTTTAATCTTAATTGGGAAGTTGAAGAGTAAATCTGTATCAATGTTTCTTGAAAAGTCATCAAGGAGTCTGATATTTATAAAGGAGCGATGAAAGAACATGTGGCACTTCTGAAGTGTCCTTTGGGATCGACAAAGTTATGTGTGTCTCTTTGGACCATCATTATGCTTCTGACTTCTAAAAAGATGTTCTTTCTAATCTAGAGAGCGAAAATCTATAATACTTAGGAAAAATCTGAGATACACAATTAGCTAAATGTTATGTATGTTCTTGGGGATATACACTCAATGGCTTTCCTCACGTCCATCCCTTTCAGCTGTCTCCATGACTGCTTCAGTTATACACACATTTAATACAGAGGTAATGAAAGGTTTATGGAAAACATGTGGGCATCAAATGACTTCCACAGCACCTGCACTGTGATTCAGCCGCAGGCCACTGAATATCACAGATGAATATACACTCACTAGCCACTTCATTAGGTACACATAGCTTGTATCTACACTCATTGTCTATTTTAACTCCACTGAGTATATAGGTGCACTTTGTAGTTCTACAATTATACTCTGTAGTCCATCTGTTTCTCTATGCTTTGCTGGCCTCTTTTCACTCTGGTCTTCAATGGTCCAGACTATAATAGAGCAGGGATTATTTGGGTGTTGGATCATTCTCAGCACTGCAGTGCCAGTGGTGGTGTGTTAGTGTGTGAGGTACTGGAGATTTTAAACACTGTCCACTCACGATAGACACACCTACCTTGTTGGTCCACCTTGTAGATGTAAAGTTAGAGACTGTAGCCCAAACAAGTTTGTGTTGGTTCTCTAATCCTGACACTGTTGGCTGGTTGGTGCACTATTTTCACTCCAGCAGTGACACCGAGGTGTTTAAAAACAACAGCAGCTCTGACACACACTAACACACCACCACCACATCAGTGTCATTTGGACTACAGTCTGTAATTGTAGAACTGCAAAGTGTACCTGTACGGTCAGTGGAGTTAAATAGACAATAAGTGTAAGTGCCTAGTTTATAACATTAATAGGAAAATTACATCATGTAGTAACTGGGGCTTTCAAATGATTAAAACATTTAATCGCAATTAATCTCAGGATTTCATATAGTTAACCGTGCTTAATAGTTTTTTTTTTTTTTTTTTTTTTTTTTTTTTTTTTACTGCACTCGGTTATAGAGCTCAATAATCGTTCACTCGAAGGCGGTGGGTGGTGATACTCAGATGTTACACTCACGTCTCTAGTGACACTTTTTCTTCTCAAGGAAGTCGTGAAACATTTGTGTGACCAGAGTGAGTAAAAGATTTGTAAAACTTTACCTTATTCTTTGTTTCGAGAAACCTGTCCTAAAATAACTTTGTGGGACGATCACTTTCACTCCTTTCACACCGTTTTTTGCGTTTTTGGTGACTTCTAGTAGACTATAAATTACATTTATTTGAATTATTTGGTCAAATAAAGAAATGTAAGAGAACACATAATACATAATAATAAAAATATGTAATACACAATAAATATTTCATGTTAAAAGAATAAATTTGTGTGTTTTGCAACCAAAATTATAGTTTACATTAAACTATACGTTCGTTTAACTCAATACTCGAGGAAGTGTCTTGTTTAATTTGAGCATTCAGTTCCAAGGCGAAATAATTGTATATTTTTACAACATCATATGCCGTTCACACATGTTTCAGAATTCATTTTTACGTGTTTTTTTTTTTTTTTTTTTTTTTTTTTTTT
>BRDA01035354.1:0-12013 GCA_036984385.1 Crenuchus spilurus | reverse complement strand
CAGGAAACTACAGCCTTCCACCTCAGTCAGCCGGTCAGGAAACTACAGCCTTCCACCTCAGTCAGCCGGTCAGGAAACTACAGCCTTCCACCTCAATCAGCCATTCAGGAAACTACAGCCTTCCACCTCAGTCAGCCAATCAGGAAACTACAGCCTTCTATCTCAGTCAGCCAGTCAGTCTGTGTGCTGCATTGTGCACAGGAATCAATGGTTTGACTGGAGACGGGCATTCTGACATATCTCACAAAAGGCTGAAGTTAAGACACATTAAAATGATTTAAAGATCAGAAACGAGGGGAATAAACAGGATTTCCTGAGGGAGAATGTGGGCACGAGGCAAAATAAATACAAATAAATAAATAAATAAATAAATAATTAAAAAAATGAACTGCCCTAAGCTGATAAAAAGGGGAACTAAAACAAAAATAAACATGTTTGGCCCATCCCTTTATGTTGAGCGCTGTGATGCTTTGTTTCTTTATTTCTATATTTGTTTTTTCTTTCCAGCTCTGCCTCTTTTGTTTTCTTCAGAGCTTTTTTTTCCCCTTTAATGTAGAATATATATTTTCTCAAAAAGACATAAAGCCAGACAGTAACTGGATCTCCTGGATAGAGCAAAAGACGAGAAGATACACCTTCTTGTATAAAATCAAAATTACTGACTGTGCCATATACTCATATTTGTGTAAAACTGAGCAGCTGTAACTGTGAGATGCTCTGTAGTAGACTAGGCTATATCTGATCTCCCATGATTATCCCATGATCTAGGTATATCTGATCTCCCATGATTAGGGACAGTCACATGCCTCCCTCTAGTGGTCGACATGATGCTAGCCCTAGACTGGCCTCTTACAAAAACATGTTTATCCCCACATTAACATTGTGTATTAATATTCCCCCCCCATTAATATTGTTTATTAATATTCCCCCACATTAATATTGTGTATTAAGTATTCAAAGTGGCTGGACAATAAATCACAATAACACAGCATTCATACTGTTGAAGGTCACACTTGGTTTGCAAAACGAATCCATATTAAACATCTAAACAAAAGTACAGTGAAACTGACAAGAAAATATTAGTTTTGTAAACTAAATAAATTTTTAAAAAATAATATAAAAGTGACATAATACACGCATATAATATTGTTATTTTATCTCTCATTCGAAAAACAACAACAACCAGAAGTGACAATTCACTACCAGTATTCATTGTTTATTTCTGTATAAATTGAGTTTAAGGCAGTGTTCATCCAGTCTGAGACTTTAAGTCTTATTAAACAAATAATTTCTTACTGCAAAACTGCAAAAGTTATTTAATGCATGCATTTTTAATGTGAAATTTTTTTTTCAAGGATGTAGTTCAGTAATGTCAGTGTTATTGAAAGTAGCGCATACAAGGATCATGTTTATCCTGTTCATGTGTAAAAAACCTGTCATGAAGGAAGTCATGCAAAGTACTATAGTTGTTGAAGACAAAAGCCCTTTTGATGTGGTGCGTGTTCGGTTTAAGACAACACTGACATGAGTGACAGTGGAAAAATGTTGAACAGTTAAGGTTTTAACAGCTTCAGCACTTGGTTGTAGTCTTTAAGAATTTGTTACTAAAAGAGGATGTTCACTTTTTTTCACTTCTGAGCTCTCTCTCTCTCTCTCTCTCTCTCTCTCTCTCTCTCTCTCTCTCTCAATATGGAGTGAGGAACATTTAGATTTAGATATTCTAAATTATTGCTTATAAAGTACTTTGCGCTTCCAATTAGTCTGTAAGTCCACTAGACAGAGCTGTTGAGCTGTTGGATGCATTCAATGCATTTTCTTTAATATAGGTGGTGTTACTTCATCCCCGACCAGTGTGAACAGGTACGCAGTTTCAAGTGACTTCAAGAAAATGCAGTGTCATTGTCTTGTTTCTCCTTCTTTTTGTTATTAAAGAAGAAAAGGCATCTCCATGCATCAAAGCAGATGAGAACAGCTCAAGATGCTTCAAAGGTTTTGGTGTAAGTTTACAGTATTTATTATTTTAGTATGAACAAATCTGTGATCAGTGGCAATCATGTTTAAAAGCCTGCAATTGTAAACTATTTTCCAAACATTTGTATGTATGTTTCCACATTTCAGTACCATTATCTCAATTTTCCTTATGTGCCATCAATCAATTAATTAATTAATTAGCTGGAGCTTATTTTTCTTGATGTGTAAATCTAGGCATGAGCTTATCTACTTGTTAAGATAATAATCACAACAGTACCACTGTGACTTAAGATCAGATTCTTAAAGCCACTACAGCTTCAACAGGAGTTTTCATAACGGGAAATATAAGTGAAAGTTTTACCAGAGTGGTAGGCAAATGCTCTCAAATGAAGATTCAAAGAGCACTCCAGCAATTTAGTTGTGGTAGACAATTTAAAACATTACATAAAAAAAAAATATCTCTCTGATATGAATTTCTGTCAGTGTAATAGTTTTGCATTTTCTGTTGTTTTAATGGAAAGTGTTGACACAAGACCTTATTCAATAGGGTAAAAGATGCTGATGTTCCTAGATTAAGTTATAGATTCTCATAACCAGTTTAATTAGTTTAACTTACCTTAACCTGGGTCTAACTTAACCAAATCACAAAGACATTTTTAGGCATTCTTTAATTAAAACTACTCCTGGCACTTTCCTTTTAAAATGGAATTTTACAACCTTTCTGCAAAAGTGAAAGTTGCAAGAAAAACCAGATGATGATACAATGCCAAGTAATGTAAATGTGAGTAGGCCAAGAAAATTTTTCGCTTTTGCAATATCTGCCTTAACACTTATTACATAAAAAAGATCAGAAAATAAACACATGTTCTGTGGACATATATTTGTGCTCACAATATCAATAACATTTCTCTTAATAATTGTAACATCTCAATAATTTAATTATACTGTCATTTGAGAAGGAATTTCCCTTTGCAGACTAACTAAAAGAGTGATCTTGTACAGTTTCCATTAAACACAACCTAATTTCATGAAATAAAACCAGCATATAGAGACAACAAAAGCAGTTGTGGTCAGATGACTGTTTCTGCTTTTTATACCCCCTTCCTTATTAAGAATGTGTACACTGAAATGTGGTTTTTAACCCTGGTCCTGGCCCCGTGCCCCACATATTCTAACATTTTCTCTGCTTTAACACCACCAACAACTTTGTGCTTGTTAATGAGCAGATGCAGAAAGTACAATCAGTTGTGTCATTCTGAGTTACTACTATATTTTATTTATTTGAGTATCTAATATATGAAAATTAAATGTGAACAACTGCTGAGATTACACAGACAATGGTGTTAATTGACTGCAGTCATGATGTCTTTAGCATGTACACAATTTTTTAATTTGCTATCCTATTAGTATCCTAATAGTATTTACTATTGAATCTATAAATGTCATTCATACCACTTGAACTTAAACAGTTGTAGAATACTTTTTCCATTTCTGGATGATGGATTGGGATGCTCAAAGCTTGGGATATGCTTTTATAACCTAAAGCCTACCATACACCTAACGACTTTGAAAAGATTTTTAACAGACTAAAGTCTGACACCATCTCACATCTACAGACTTTTTAGTCACAGTCTAGTTGAAGGCTTAAGAGTTTGGAAAGACTGGATCTTGCAGGGTCACTAATTTAAAGACTGCAACTAGATTCTTTTGAGATTCTTTCCCATCTGCTTTCGTTTTATGTAGAATTAATGCAATAAAGTGTATAATTATTGCAAAATGTGTTTATTAAACCTTTCTTTGTATATAAAAAAAAATGCACAATAAGACAACGTGGTGCAAAATAAAAATATAGTCACGTGCATTACAAATACAGAGCTATCAGAGCTCAAAATACTGTCAACATAGGATTCACATCCATGCATTCCTGGTCCTGTGTGTCTGTATGTTTCTCATTTTCTTCAAGCTGTTGGGGAAAACAATAACTTTTAAGATTTAAATTATTGTTAAATTCAGTAGGGTTTTATTTAGCTAGTTAGCTTTAGCATAGCACACTCACCTGGGATTTCGAAGGGTTTCAGCAATTTGTCCACTTTTTCCTTTTCGTCTCCATCGTATATTAAATGGTAAAATTCTTGCTTGCTCCGCAGCTTCACCAGTTTCTGCTCATTTTCTACGGTCCAGGAGAACCGTAGTTTCCGAGCTCTACCCGCCAGACATTTGTGTATTTACTATTTACCTTTGTGGCTTCCCGTAGCTCTCCTATTGGTTCCTAACAGTATTTGCTTGGGTCAACCAGGGGTCAACTCTTGCGACTTGCAATAATATTAAAAGTTTGATTTTATCGGAACGCCTCAACGCGAAAAAGACTGACTAAAACTTTCAGTCCTGACCACCTTACATTTAACGATCGTGATGACGTGACTGCAACTCGACTCAGCAAGACTCTCGTGATTTTAGCCCGACTTTGAAAATTTGTCTGCCACTGTAAAATTGTGTGAAAGTCGTTAGGTGTAAGGTAAGCCTAACTCTGCATTAAACTTCTCCACAACTTTATCTCTTTTGAGTTCCTTGGTCTTCATGATGCTGTTTGTTTACTAGTGTTCTCTAACAAACCACTGAGGCCTTCACAGAACAGGTGTATTTATACTGAGACTAAATTACACACAGCTGGACTCTATTAACTAATTAAGTAACTTCTGAAGGTAACTGATTGCACTTGATTTTGGTTAGAGGTATCAGAGTACAGGGACCTGAATACTTTTGCACATCATACTTTAACATTTTTTATTTGATTAAAATTGTGAAAACCATGTATCATTTTCATTTCACTTCACAATTATGTGCTAATTTGTGTTGGTCTATCATTTAAAATATCAATAAAATACAAGTTTGTGGTTATAAGGTGACAAAATGTAAAAAAGTTCAAGGGGTATGAATACTTTTGCAACTACTGTATGTGCATAAACAGTGTTAAAACTATTAAACAGAACTGAATTGACATCCTTCAGATTTCTTGTTTCTATAATCAACACAGTGAACAATTCCAAGCTCATATATTTCTGTAGAATGGCACCATTGCATGAAAGATTTGTGAAAACATTTTGAAAAATGGATGGGATTCCTGTTGAAGGATATTATAATCTCTAATGTGTAATACAAGTTTGTTCTATTGTTATTCCAGCATGGATTTTGGTGTGTGCATTGCACTATGGGATGTTGGATGGTATGGACCCTATCCATGCAAGCTGCAATGATGATGTTTCACTGCCCTGTGAAGTAAGGAATCATAAAGACAGTTATCGCTACATTGCCTGGTATAGAGACAAAACAGCCATCATTAAAAAGAAGGACAATTGCGTGACATTTTATAACAAATCCTCTCCTGCATCTCTGAGACAAAAAGAGACCCTGGTGTTGCGGCAGGTGCAGCCTTATGACTCAGGACTATACCAGTGCTTCTTGGCAGCAGACATTGGAGGTAGAGATGCAGAATCATACATCTATCTCAATGTCTCAGGTATGTGTGAGTTCATCACTACATTGCTGATATGCACCAAATTCTGATAAAAGCAGCTTATTTGTGATATTTATAAGCAATTTCTTCTACCTCCACAATCATTTAGGCTCTTGGTAGTGTTTTATTGTGAAAGAAATGTTATTTGACACAAATATCTAGTGTTTTCTCATTTTTAGAGTGTGCAACTGTGGGTCCAATTTGGACCACCACTAAAGACACTGACTGCAATGTCAATGTGATGGAAATTCCCGTGCTCTGGATGGTGCTCCCATATTTTCTCTTTTGCCTAGTTAAAGTGGGCCTTTGTTTCATAACTATCCTGGTGAGTAGTTTAAACTTTCTACAGCTGACAGTTTCTGACCACAGACCTGTACAAGTGTTTCAAACACCCACTACCATGTCATATCATATATAATATGTGTAATGTGGTAGAATGTTTTGCATCCTTTCAGAGCTGAAAATAACAGAAATGTCAGCTTCTATATCTGTATGTGGATTTAATCAGAAGTGAGCATGTAGTATAGCAGAAGTGAGTTTGTATAGAAATATGTTTTATTTTGGTGCTCAGAAACACTATGTGTAGGCCAAACTGGAGCAAAACTTTTTGCTGATTGTTTTAATTTTCTGTACAGGATGGGTAATAATGGAAACCTACTGTTTTGTGCTGATGTCATGGCTCTTTTGACAATCACAGCAATTATAAGAATAACAAGTTCAATGTTTAGCTGCAAAGGAAACATGCACTCCATAGCAGCTGTGTATGCTCATGTATGCATGCTATAATTTGTTTTTCATGTACCTGCTGATCTAAAACTTTCATGCTTAGGTGTGCAAAAAAATCAGAGGAAATGGAGGGGGGGGCAGGAGGTGTCAACCCTCAACCCGTGAATATTCACAGCCCAAAAACCCAGCCAAACAAAGACGACGACACAAGTTTGTATAAAGTGCACCTGCCTGTTTTGTTCTGTGTGCTTGTGTATGTGTATTTTTTATGTTTGCATTGATCTAAATTTACCTTTTTTTATGTGGCTCACCAGCAACATCATAAAAGTGTTTCACTATTATGGATGCATGTGACCAATTTTACTATGTGACTGTCATTTCCCTGTCAGTAAGTTGTTATGGAAATATGCTTCAATCCTTTTGGACATGGTCATAAAAAGAAAAAAATCGGCCACCAAACCATCAAATATGGAGGACTAGAATATAGTGGCGCTGTAGGGTTCTTGTTGTATTCTAGATGTACCAATGTTATTAAGCTACCAAGTTAGAATGTCTTTTAAACCCTGCAATTTAAAATTTGTTAAAAACAATTGTCCCAAGCAGAATTGTGTAATTTTTTTGAGGAAGCTTTAAATCTTCAGGCATGTTTTATTGCATGAAGGAATCAAGAATGGATATTTACATTTTTTAAATGGCCTCTTATTGTTTTACATAATAGGCCCCGTGGGCCATAAACTGCTTCTCAATAAATAGATATTTTTCATTATAAACTGAACTCAACAAAATCTTTTTTAAAATTTAGTTAAGTACTGTTAAATACTTCATACCACCTCAAACATTAGTGACTCAAATCCTAATTTCTACATGTAACTTTTAGAAGCAGAAGTATAGAATTAAATTAGTGTGAAAGGTGTAGGTGAGTAACTGATTTGGAAAGCATATTGCAGTTAGCCAGTGAAGCCTTTCACGCCAACATGATCGGTTATATTTACTCACTCGCTCATTACTCATTTACTGTATATTGCTCACATTACTATTATTAAATTGAACACTTATGTTTTGCAGTATGCTGTGTATGAGTCTCAGGGAATATGTGTGGGCATCACTTGCAGACATTCACAGAGGTGTTGAATGCAAAATGAATGTGTGAATGTGTGCACAATAAAGCATCTAACCCCCAACTACTCCAAGGATAACATGGCTGAAGTGGCCCACCAATGAGTCAATGCCCATTAATGTGTGTGTGTGTGTGTGTGTGTGTGTGTGTGTGTGTGTGTGTACTACATGGAAATAAAAGTATCTTGTTGGCCCAAATCATACTTGCTATGTTGCTCTCTCAAAGTGTGCATGTTATGTTTAGGCTTAGGTCTAATAAGACATAACATCTTTTTAGGCTTCAGTTAATCTATGAAGTATTTTCTTTAACTGGAGGCAGTTCATTGTATGTGTACCAGCAAGGAAAATAACTTAACATCCACTCAACTTAAATGTGTAAATGGGCAGAGAAGAAAATACTCCAAGACTGTTGTCACAATTTCTGTCTTGTTGCTGTGTCTTTGTCTTTAAGTACCCACCCTTGGTTCTGTCAGTCACGGCCATCACGTTAGTGTTCTTACCTGTTCCCTGTCCTCATGTGTTAATCAGCTCCTCTTTATATACCCCTGCTTTTCTCAGTCTTGTTGCTAGTCACTGTGTGTGTTCTGTTATATTCTGTCCCAGATAGCGAAATTATTCTGGCCAACATCTGGCCCTCATCCCCCATTTCAGTTGGCCCACTTGCCACATGTATAGACAGCACTTGGACAGACCGCATCCCTTTGCAAGATGTGGGCTACATATACGCCAAATTTGGGTCACATATCAGCCAAATGTAGGTAACACTGCCATATCTCTGCCAGAAGTGGCCCACATCTGTTGTAGGACATGTGGACCAAATGTGTATTTTCAATATAAGGGCCACATTTGGCTCACATGCAGTTTGCCAGTGATTGTGGGCCAACAGTGCCATTTCTCAGCCAGAAGTGGCCCACATTCGTATGCTATATGGGGTATTATGTCGATGCTGTTTGTTTTGTCAGTTTAGTGTTTTCTTTATTCAGTGTTTATGTTCTTATCATTAACCACTTCTCATCTAGTTGACAACTTTGTATGCTTTTCTCTCTCTCAGCCATCCCACCATGACAAAATGACCAGCCTGAGCAGGACACAGTGGAGAGAGATGCCCTGATCCAGGTATAGACAGCCCAGCTAGTGTGCTGCAGGCCTTCCACTGAGTGCATTGAAGATGCTCAGCTTGCTCCAGAGGAGCATGTCTTAGCTCAGCCCACTCCAGAGGAGCACACCTCAGCCATAGGGACCACCAAGGCCACGCCCTCTGTTCCAGTGGCTCAGAGAGCCATGTTCCCTGTTCCAGTGGCCAGGAGAGCCATATCCCCTGTTCCAGTGGCCAGGAGAGCCATATCCCCTGTTCCAGTGACCAGGAGAGTCATATCCCCTGTTCTAGTGGCCTGGAGATCCATGTCCTCTGTTCCAGTGGCCAGGACCGCCATGTCCCCTGTTCCAGTGGCCAGGAGAGCCACACCCAGAAAGGCAGCAGGAACAAGAGCCGCTGCACATACACACAAACCCACTTCTGGTCCAGCCCCCACCCGTGTCCCTGGTTCCGCCTTTCATATGGGTGATTGTGTGCCCTCCCTCCTCCTTTTGTGGTCCTTTAACAGAGGGGGGGTGCACTTGGGGACCTACACCCATGGACAATCTCATAGAACTCATTGCATACTGTTTAAGATGCTTGTTTTTCAGTTTAGTGTTTTCTTTATTTAGTGCTTGTATTCACATCATTAAAACCACCTTTCATCTACTCTGCAACCATGTCTACCTGTCTCTATCTCAGCCATCCCACCGTGACAACTCTCAACCTGAAAACTACAATTTCAGTTGGAAAAAGTCGGACAATCGGTCACAAAAGGAAAAATGAAATTTTAGATTATTTATATCTTGGTAGCTTCTACTAAACAACAAAGTCTTCAGATGGAAACACAAAAAAGGCTTTTGCATTTTTCAGAGCGATGAAGGTCTATTCAGTACTTTTGAGTTGGAGTAGCTTTGGTGATCCAGAACTAATCTAGCCTCACTAATGTCCTGCTACAGTGAGGAAAATACGTATTTGAACACCCTGCGAATTTGCAAGTTCTCTCAGTTAGAAATCATGGAGGGGTCTGAAATTTTCATCTTAGGTGCATGTCCACTGTGAGAGACATAATCTAAAAGAAAAAATCCAGAAATCACAATGTATGATTTTTTAATCATTTGTTTGTGTGTTACAAATGTGCATATAGTAAACAGGCTCTTAATATTAAGAAAAAATGAACATTAGAGAAATGTTAACTGCAAAAATTATTTTTTTTTCAAAAGTTATTTTCAACAAAAATTGTTATTTATCTTTGCATCAGTACATGTTAGCTATATAACACAGACTTTTAAAATTAGCTCTGTTCAGTATAATTTGGCTGCACAATGCTCATTTTCTAAGCTTGTGTTAGATTAATGTTAGATACAAGCCTATGATAATGTAAATGATGCTTTTCTTAATTTAATTCATGCTTTTGCTTGAATTAGTCCAACATGTGTTTTTGGTACAGTTATAAATGACTAAAACCAAAACATAATTAATATGCTATTTATACATTCTCTGTTGCATGGCTGACTTTTTTATAAATATTTGTTACATGTCCATTATTGTCCATTACCAATACAGAAATAAACTCTGAAAAGAAATGGCTCTGACTGAACACATTAGCTGTTTAAGCTTTTGGAAAGATGTTTCATTTTGGCATTCTGGGAAATGTGCCTGTAATGACTTTTGTGTGGCATGTCCTCTAGTTCTCCTCCTAAAAGTCTACTTTTTACCATCAGGGTTTTAGTGGGAGACAGCAAAATTGTCTTGATTACAAAATAAAAATAATGACAAATGATGACAAATGTTTTTACTACAGTCAAATTTCAAACACTGACATTTTGGATGATTACCCACATTTAGGAACAAAGCCAACCTTTTTATTTTTATTTTTCATACCATTGCTTAAACTTGGTACATTTATTGTACATTAGGGCTGCTGTTTAGATTTAGATTAAACTTTTTGCCAATGTCATTACACACAAAATTTTTTTACCTCTGTATTTAACCCAACTGTACAGTTAAACACACACACAAGTGAACACACTAAGCTGTGAGAATATGTGCCTGAAGCAGTGAGCATCCCTATCCACAATGCCCTGGGAGCAGTTGGGGGTTAGGTGCCTTGCTCAATGGCATTTCAGCCCAGGGATCGAACCGGCCACCTTCAGGTCATAAGACCAGATCCCTATCCGCCAGCCCCATCTTGGTACATCTACCCGAAAATATACAATTAATTTATAGACATGAGCGCAAGGTGCTCATTAAATTATTATCTGTTTTAGAATTAACCTAAACCTGTTTTAGTTACTGGGTTATTTTAAGCACAACAATTTTCAAATGACTGTTCAGACAGACATGAGCAAGATTGGTCACAATGATACATTATTAACAGACATGGTTATGCATACTTTTGGATTATCAGAACATCTGCTTTTACTGCTTTCAAGAGCCAACTGTAGTAACTGAACATACAATAGACCAGCGATTCTCAACTGGTGGGTCGCGACACAAAAGTGGGTCGTGGACACATTCTGGGCGGGTTGCGGACAGATTGTAAAAAATAAATACATTTTAAAATCATTAAAATAGTTAATGCTTATCTGATTTTGTCCTCGTCTTTTGAATTGAAAACAGAGACACAGAGAGGCAGGCGTCACATGTGTGCAGCCATTGCATGCAGTATTCTCGTTGCCATGGTAACCACCATTTGCCGGTTATCTCATGCAGCAAACACGCTGCAAATCTTGTGAGTGGTGGGTAGCAGTTTTTTGAGTTTGTTTTTGAACATGAAGTTGCTTATTTGGGCTTGACATTTTTTTTCAAATGAAACCCTTTGATTATCTCCCAGCTCCCAATAACAAAGGAAAACGTGAGAAGCACAAAAAAGGACACTGAGGCTAACAAACATGGGTTTCAGTGCTCCAAAATACAATGACACAAAACAATGAAATGAGCTAAAAATAGCCACCTACATAGCCTGCAAATTTTTATATTAAAAGTGTTTAGCATAATTTTTTGTGTTGTTTATGTATGATGTCATAATAAATATTTACCTTTATACTGTTTAAAAGTGGCCTCTGTTTTACCGAATGTGGTGGGTTGCCAGTTGGGCTTATTTTGGACTTGTTTTCATAGAGCTGGCTGCTTGTTTCTATCGTGAGATCTGGAAACACCAGATCTAACATCTAAACATCTGTTTAAATTTGTGATGACGTTCAGAGGCAAAGAATTGGGTGATAATTTTATGCTACGTGCTTTTAACAGTTTATAAATTAATAATAAATTTAATATGTAATAATTTTACTAATGATAAATATAACGTGTATTATTTTATTATTAATAACACTGAAGTTATTATTAGTATATTTTAATCATATCTTAATTTGTAAGTAATGTATTAATATTTATTAATAATATTAATCTAATTTATGCTCCAGCACCACCTCAAACCCCCCAAATCAAGCCAGTCGTGTCCCCCCTGAAATCTCTTTACATGCATATGTATGTTTAAATGTGTTTTTGAAGACTTTTTTTTTTTAATTCTTTGGTTTGTATTCTATTAAAGTGGGTCCCGACTTCATGACCATGAGAAAATGTGGGTCCCGGGCTGAGACCAGTTGAGA
>BRDA01035353.1:0-22721 GCA_036984385.1 Crenuchus spilurus | reverse complement strand
ATTAAGTTCTCTATCCACTGGGCCAAGGCTGAACCCTAGTATTAGGCCTTTTCACCCTCCTCCCCTCCCTCTTTCTGAAATCAAATTTCCTAAAATTGTTAACTGCCCACTGCCCTAACCTTGAAGATCCTGACTGCTCAGACTGCTCTGGGTGATGTCCCTGATCTGGACTGTGTGGAGGAGTGCTTAAGGTCTTACTCTCCTCCTTGCTCCTTTTGTATGCTCTCTCTCATTTTTAGTTTCTGCTGCTGTTCTCTTTTACTTAGGTCTTTAATTATTTTCTTTTTCCTTTCCTCTACATTCTTTCTCCATCTCTCACATTCACTCTGCAGGTATTTCTCTCTTCTTTCTGGATCACCTTTAAGGTGTGCCCAATACTTCCTCTGCTTTTCTGCTGTTGTTGGTGTCATCTTACTCACAGCTTAAACATGGAACAAAGATTTACACTCAGCATGCATGTGGTAAAAGAATGTTGATCAAATATAATAATAATTTATTAAAATAATTCAATAACTTAACTACTGAACTCTTAAAATCACAACCCCGTTACAATCTCACAACCACGTTACAATGAAAAACAATGAAAAATGTAACGGGGTTGAGCGTGACGGGGTTGTGATTTTTACACAAAATAGCAGCTGCTCTACATAGTGAACACCAGAGAGAGAGCACATGGCATGCATGAGATTCAGAATTGGCATATATTCTTGAAAAAAACTTTTTTCATAAGTAATACTTTTCTATCTTTTTTTTGACGTGACGGTGTTGAGTCATTGAGTTTGATGACCACAATATCACAAGATAAATTACCAAAATTAAGTTAAAAAAAGGAAGCCACTTGCCTGTTTTTGGTGTCCTGTTGTCCAAAAGACTTGAGTGATGTCACTTCCTGACATACAGTACATGCTGATATGGACCATAACATTGTTTTTATGGAGGGACAATCATTTGTGTAACGGGGTTGAGGGGTTACTCAGGTACACACATAAATAATGTGATTTTAATGAATAATTATCAATTAATTTTGAAAATAAATATTGTCAACAAATAAGCACAGATAGATGTTTAGTTTAATATAATAATGTATGGACTTTTTAATAGACGTATGTGGTAAATGCTAAGTATAGTTTCATTGAAGGCCATGAGGGACATGACAAAATAGGTGGTGTCAACAAAAAAAACCTATAAAATTTCTTATAAAAAGATTAAATCAATAAATAACAAATTACACTGTATTAAAGGCGATATTCAAAGTCTGAGTAAGGTTGTTAAAATATAGATTTTTTGTGACCCAGTAGATAAAATACACCTAAGAGGGAGAGGGACTCTAAATGTGCTATTTTCATGGAATGACTCATATATATAATGCAGTGCGTAAAAGGTATTTGAAACAATAACATTGTTGTTCTCTGATTTTACACCTCACTAGCCTCCAACCTTGATTCTTTGTTATCTTACTCAGTTAATCTTTTAACATTTTCCAACCCAAGTGGTAAGAAAAATGAGCAAAACCTCTGTTTTGATGACTAAAATTTGCAACACACCCACTCCTTCAACTGTATGTAGAAAAACCTCTTAAGGGGAGTATGTGGTAACTGTTCCTGTGTTAAAAGGATTTACTAGAACTAAAAGCTCAAGTCTTTTTCTCATAATATATTTGTGAGATTTAGGTTTAATTTGAATGCTAAAGTAAAATCTGTTTGGATGGATGTGCTTGGGGAGCTAATCTGGAAATGAGAGGATACTAAAATAAATCTCTGATATTTTATGTGTACACAGGTGATGGTAGCATTTAAGAAACACAGAAGAAGATGATGCATATGGAGTTAAAATGCATTAAAGACAACAATGGTGACTAAAACAAATGATGAGGCCATATATATTACATCATGATTTATCAGTCACTTGTGTAGATTAGGAGTACTGAATAAATGGAACCAGTTTTTTTAATTCTTATTTTTTATACTGTTGCTGTATTCTTTGTAAATTTTTCTATTTGCTTAATAAATTGAAATATTACTTGTTTAATAATTTTACTTAAAGCCCAGTAGACATCTATGGATTTCTATTCATATTTGCTTATTTATTCATATTTATTGGGTTATTGAATGGTTGATACAGCTTATCAAGCATCATAACTTCTGGACCAAATCACTCATTAAAGTTTCTTTGAAAAAAATCTTCCTGTTTGAGAAAGTTTTAACACATATTTTCTTGTTGAATGGAGCCAAAATTATATTCATAAAACATTTCATATGCAGGTTACTCCAATCCAGTACTATCCATGTTTCAAATGATTGAATTGTGAAAATAATTCATTGTAGTTTGTTTGTTATTTTAGCATTATCAAGACTCTTTTGCCATTTTTGCCAAATTGACACATTACATTTTCTTGAATATGTCTAAAAACAAAATCTACACATATCATCAGTCACACAACAGAATAAAATGTACAAAAATGTTAAAAGCTGATTATTTAAAAGCACGTGGTTGACTGATGTGTCAGTTTCGTGACTTGGTGGTTAGCATTTCACCTCTCAGTGCTGGGTTCTCAGGTTTGAGAGCCCATTTAGGTAGAATTTCCATGTTCTCCCCATGTTTGTGTGGGTTTCCTCCAGTGTCTCTGCTTTCCACCCCAGTCCAAAAACATGTAGGTCAGGTCAGATGACTTGGTTACAGTAAATGGCTTTTCTGTGAGTGACATTTGAAACTTGTACTGTTAAAAAGTTTATTTAGAATTATTCTCGACTTGGTATGAAATCATAGGCTTAAAGTGCTTGTACATTATTACAGGGAATAGTCCTTTTTTGGGAAGCATATTAAATCTGAAAGTATGTTTAAACCATCAATTAAACCCCTGTAATGGTAAACACCTAGCTGCGGATTGCCAGAACTGAGCTTATATGGAAAATCTGTCTGTTTATGTAAGCCAAGAAAGCTTTTTTGTCTGCTTAAATATAACTTAAACAAACCATGTTTTATTACTTTTAAAGGTTAATTTCACAATTTTTCAAAAAGTTGATACACTGGTAGTTGCAATGTAAAGACAACCAAAGTGGTTAAATGTGAAAAGATTAATTGTGAATTACAGAGAAACTCTCCAACTCAGACATCTGCGATGTAATGCTGATAATGTCTACAACACAACTATAGCTATTTTATTAGTTATGCTAAATGACCAGTCAACCTGCACATGTTGTCTGAGCTTTTATGTTTTACTCAAAATTTGGTTTACTCTAGATCGCTAAGTTCAAAAGCATTAATTGTGATTGAAATTAAAGTGATCAGAAATTCATATTTGATGTCTTACCGAAACATGGATTAGACCTGATGAATATTTAGCACTAAATGAAGCCCCCCACCCCCAAAGGTCATAATTATGTACACAGTCTGAGATTGTCAAGAACTGGAGGCGGTGTAGGTATAATTTACCAAAACACATTAAACACTAATCAGAAATACTGTGAGACCTTTAATATTACCAATCCAGCCACAAATTAAGTTGCATTATTATTTAATATATACAGGCCTTCAGGTCCTTACTCAGAATTCTTAAAATAATTTAGTGACTTTGTGTCAACTGTAGTAGTGTAATAGTAAAGTAATAACTGTAGGAGACTTTAATATTAATTTTGAAAATATAGACAACTCACTGAAAAATGTTTTTACTGCAATCCTACTTTGTAGATTCTATCGGTATCAGAACATACACAGTATTGTAATCATATGCTGGATCTAGTTTTGACCCTGAGAATTAACTTAGATAACCTAAACATTCTTCTTCAAAATCCAGCAATCTCAGATGTCTAATATCTTATGAGCTACATCTCAGTCATAATATATGCAGAGCTGCACACTACTGTACAAGTATGAAGCGCTCAGTAACACCAGATACAGCCCTACACTTTATAAAAAACCTCCCAGACTTATCAATTACAGTTTACTCTTCATCAAGCCCAACGGAATTAGAAAGATTGACTCACTGTTTAGGAAATAGTTTCCGTTCAACCTTAGACATTGTATTTGTTAGACGAAGCTGAACTTAGGCCAGACATATGTCTTGAGACTCTTCCTCTTTCTTAAAACAGGATGTATTAACACAAACATTTTGAGTTCACCTCATAACTGTGGACAAGGTGACAAGTAAGTAGGTGTGCTGTCGTGTGAGCATGAAATTAATTATTGATGCATTAAAGGATTGTGTGACTAGTTATAAGCAATTGACCAGAGGAGGATGAGTCCCCCATGTGAGTCTGGTTCCTCCCAAGGTTTCTTTGTGCAGCTTTAAGGGAGTTTTTCCTTGCCACTGTCACAGTTGGTGACACACAAGCATAGTACAAATTAGCAAATACAAAACAAATAACTCTGAGTTAGACATCTTGGAATCAATTTATAGACCAAAATGTATCTAAACTTTGGACTCATCAAAGTAGCACCTTTAGCGGATACAACAGCTGAACACACTCATGACTTCCTTTCTACAATAGGCATCAAATATTCTTCAGACAGTTCTTCACAAATCTGTTGCAGAAGTTCACATAAATGTGTGACACCTGTAGGTTTGCTTTCACTCTTCTGTCCAGTTCATCCCAAATCAGCTGAATGGGGTTTAAGTCTGGAGACTGTGCTGTCACTCCATGTTTTCAAGCTGACCATATTGTTCTTTTTTCCTGAGGTAGTTCTGGCAGAGCTTAGAGGACTTATGTTTGGGCATAAACTTGCTGTAGGATGAACCCCTGACCAAATGCATGGCTTCAGAATGCTGTGGTAGCCGTGGTGGCTCAGGCTGCCTCTTACTCTGCAGGAATTAGAAACACCAGCTTTCAAGGCTTGATCTACCTCCATTGCTGGACAACAGCTTTCACCTTTTAACCAGTTTAATGTAATTCTGTAATGTAAATTAATGTTAAGTTTTGGGTAACCTTACTTTTTTTAAACCTCTGGCAGTTCACCACTTTTGTATGATTTGACGCTATTTATTGGACTTGAATGACTTTACTTGCAATAAATGTCAGAAAAATTGGGGTGTTCTAAAACTTTTGGCTGGTATCAGCCTATCACCAACAATGCAGCAAACCTAAAACCAGATGCAGTTTTATCACTAGTTAAAGCCACCTAAGGCCCTATTAACTAGGGCCCCCCCATTAGCCATTGGTCCCATACCATTCAAATTATATATACTGAACTCGTTCCTTTCTTTTCCCCACCACTGCTTCAAAGCAGCCACTGAGCTGATGTATGTCTTAACAGGCAAACAAATCCCTCACAAAGAGGCCTGAGACACCCATTTTGTGAAAGACTTAGAAGAACTTTGAAAAACTTGAGTGTTCCGGATGTTGAAGTACTTTGATGTTGTTCTTGATGTTGTACCTGAAAGTCCCAACATTCACTGAGGCATGTATGCTATGGCAGAAAACACACATTTGGCACAAGCAGTGTCTAATAAAGGTTGTTCTGCACAGTAGGAAGTGCCCAGCATATCTCAAACTCATGCATTCCTACTTGATGCCTTCTCAAGAAGTATATTCTTTGGTTTCCTGCTATTTAAAAACAGCTATGTTGTATAGATGAACACTGAAATGTATTACTTTGAGTTTAATGTTCCAAAAATCTTATGAAAGAATGTTTTGAAACATTTAATTATCTCAATGTCTTAAAAAATGAACGTATATAGACATTAGTAGGCCACCTGACACAAAAATAAATTGGAATAGCATGTGAGTGGTTTCATTTTACCCTGTTAGGAATTTGATTTGAAGTTTTAAAAATAACAAACTCTTAGACTTTGAAACTTGTTTTGAAAATGTAATTGAATAAAAGTTCAAGTATTGCATATAAAATATAAATAAAATTGCATTCCATTCAATTATCACACCCGCTTAATCCTCATTAGGGTCATGGTTAGTCGCCTACCCTCTCTCTGGGTGCAGGGCATTACACAGTTCAACTAAGCCCAGGACAGGGCGCAAATCCATCGCTGGGTGCACACACGTGCACGTACACATACACACATACATAAACAAACACACATACGGACAATGTAGAGTACTCAATCCACCTGATCTCCATGTTTCTGGACTGTGGGAGGAAACCCACGCAGACATGGGGAGAACATGGAAACTCCACTCAGATGGGGACTCAAACCTAAGACCTCAGCGCTGAGAGGCGAACATGCTAACCACTAAACCACCGTGCCGCCCATCAATAAAATTTTCCAAATATAATGCTTACATACAATTTTTCACCACTAGGCATTGCAGAATAGAGGTTCATAAACATGAATTTACATCAGGCAACTTGCTTTTTAAGTGCTTTTACATTATTATAAAAAAAAACTCTATTTTAAGCCATAAAAAGAAGCATATTAAACCTAAGAGCATGTTTAAACCTCTGTAATATACGGTAATACCCACATGCAGATTTCCGTAATCTTCCGAAGTTATATGGAAAATTTGACTGTTTATGTCTGCCTGGAAATTACTTGTACAAAAACAACTGAACGTCAGCTTAAATTTGACATAAACAACCTGTGATTTTGTTATTTTTAAAGGGGAAGTCCTTTAAAACAACAACAACAAAAAAAAAAACTTTGTTTTAGCGGTTGTAGTGGAAACACAAAGAGAATAGATTTCTTTGCAATAATGATGATGAGAACCACTGCTGATTATATCTCTACATACAGCTATTAATTAAGTTAATTTAGCAGTAAACATAATAAAGACATATTAAAACATGATATTTTCATTGAGTCTTCATGATAATAGCAACATTATCATCACATGGCCTGTTAAAACATCATTTGGACTGTAAAACATGTTTTGACTGATAGATTACTTCCAGAGAAAGTGGAAAAATATATACATTGTTAGGTGGAACACTCCATTAAGCATATATATATATATATATATATATATATATATATATATATATATATATATATATATATATATATATATATATAATTAGTTCCTGCTGGTGTTCATTCTCATGCTCCTGCTAGGTGACTCATTAACATTCTTTAGTGGATTCTGTGGAAGTCCTTTCTTCGTCTTCTTGCTATTGAGAAACAGCTATGGTGTATGGATGGAAGTCCAAAATGGCTTATGTACTGAGGCAAATAACCTTTTATTTCTTATTTTTAAGCAGAGACATTTCACCTCTTCAAAAACAAGACAGAAAAGCAGTGCAGTACAAATGGCACATAATGGACCACCCACATGATTCATTATGTCAGAGAGAGCTGAACAGATAGTGTGCGTCATCGTGAACTGCTAAAACAGAACATATTTCTATCATCAGGCTGTTAATTGTCAGAAAAACTTGAAAATGATCAGACACAAAATCAGCAATTTTAAAGTAACATCTATAACATATAAAAATGGTTAAAATAAATTGTTTTAATGACTCTGAAATGATGGAAATGTTTGGAAAGTACCAGTAAATGTAATTTTTAATGATATTTGATATCCCAAAATCTACTTCTAACCATTTTCATACATGATTAATACCACATTATGCAAGAACTCGTATGAACTTATTGAGTTCCAATTTATGCTAATTGGAGGACACTTGGACACTTTCAGCTACAGCATGAGCTAATTTATCTAGTGCTGACAGTGCAGGTAACAGTTAACTGAAGATGGCATATTATGCAGGGACTCAATACTGAAGGTCACTTATTTCTACTGAAGTAAAATGTGAATTGTTAAGTGGTTGCTATTTGTTAGATAATTGTAGCATAAATGTTTAGCACCATATCAGCATGAAGTGCCAGTAAAAGTACAGTGATACATCATGTCTTGTCTGTAGACTCTTAGGCTGTATTTCACAATTGTTTCTTTGTGATTATAATCATCACTTGATACAAAACTTATATCCACAAAAGTCTTTGAGGAGCAAAGATGGACAGAGAATCTCCAGTTTGTCAACTATTGCATGACAAGCCTATGGGGGCAAGTTCCAGCAGGCACGATTACATTGTGACAAAGTTCTAATGTTTATATGTTCTATGTTTATGTAACACTGATGCAACATTGTGATAAGGTTCTGTACCTGCTGGGGTGTAAAAACACATTCCTCAAAGAAACATTTGAAGGCATTTGTATATTTCTATGTCTACAGTGCAAAATATCATTAAACAATTCAAGGAATCTGGAGGAATTTCAGTGCATAAAGGGCAAAAGTCTAAGCTGAACACCCATTATCTTTGATATTTCAGATGGCACTGCATCAAGATTTGTAATTATTAGCTGATAACCCAATAGGCAAAATTTACTTTGGTAAATCTTTGTCAATGACTGCATTAATGTAAAAAAATATATTCAGTACAGTACAGTTCAGTTTGTGTACTATCTTTTATACTTTATAATTGATTTTCCTTGTACCAAGGAAAGGCCTAAAGGCCTAAAAACAGAAAATCATTCCAGACCCTGGTCACAACCTTTTTTAGCTTTTCCCCTCTGGCAAGTGCTACACAGCCCTGTACACTAAGACTTCTAGACATAAGAACAGTTTTTACCTTCAGGCCATCACCCTCATAAATAACTGACCACCAGTGTCATTTGCTAGGGTCATACCTGCTCTTATGTATAATTAATTCTTAAATTAGTTTTTTTTACTTAATCTGACTGTGTATTGTGTGTTGTGTAATTTTAGGCACATTGTCTACATTACTTGTCCCAGTCACAGTTTGTGTGTACTACGTATACTTGTTCACTCTGTATTGTTTGTTTATTGTTTGGAATTATATGAAGACTACTTGTACATTTCATGCTAAAACTAGAGAGACAGAAATGGCTGAAAACAAATTCCATGTGTACATGTATGCCACTTCAAACTTTACATATGCAAAAAAGAAGCTTTATGTTAACCATGAGCTCTGAACCTGGTACATCCCTGATGTCTCCATCACTCAAAGACATTAATTTACACCTCTGAAAGGTACACTGAGCAAGATATGCTGCATTCAAGGTTTATCAGGGACATTCATACATTTTTCAACAAGACAATGCAAAATCACATGCTGCACATATTACAAAGGCATGGCTGCCTTTTCATGGCTTGCAGTCCTGACCTGTCTGCAATTCTACTTCTGTTTCACTTTTTCTGATTTGGGGATGTAACAGCAGTAGTATTTTTTCAATTATTTTTAAATAGTCACAATACACTTCTACAGATGTCTGAAACTAGTGTCTTATTACTCCCAGAAACATGATATTAAGAATATTAAAGTAGATTAACATTAAATGTACTTAAGAAATCTTGACTTCAGAGTACTGACAAAGCTCAACCGGATTTTCAGCAACTGTAATAGCTCATCAGGCTTTATTTCTGCATTAAACTTCACCACAGATCTCATATGACACATCAAGGAAATATACATTTGAGTTCATCACATGAATTTAAAAATGATCATAAGTACATGCAAATGTTTGGACACCCCTGGTGTGAAAAAATAGTTGATTTTCTAAGTGAAAAGATATAAATTCATCTCCACATAAAACAAAATAAAAATATTTTCTGCATTTTCAACAATTTAATACAAGAAAAAAAATCTTTAATATGCCACAACACTTGTTCAGGCTACATTCTTTGTTTTTTTTTCAGTATATTAAGAGTAAGTGTGAGTTAAAATGTGCAGACGTTTCGCCTCTGTAGAAAGTGAGTTCTCTTCATTTGGGTGTCCAAACCTTTGTATAAGACTGTAAGTACAGAGCAAAAATAATGAGATAAAAATAATAAAAAGATGACACAATATACAACAGCAATCACAACGTAATTATTATATTTATTTATTTAATCTTTAAAACACACAAGTTATATAGGACTTCTGTAAGTTTATGTAGCTTGTACTCTAGATGTGAGGATTTTGTGTGAAGGTGTACACAAATGCACTACCAGTCAAAAGTTTTAGAACAGTTTTAGAAAGTTTTAGAATGCTGTTATGTACTTAGTTGGTCAGGGGTTCATCCTACAGCAAGATAATGACCCAAAACATAACTCCAAGCTCTGCCAAAACTACCTCAAGAAAAAAGAACAAGATGGTCAGCTTGAAAGCATGGAGTGGCAGCATAGTCTCCAGACTTAAACCCCATCCAGCTTATTTGGGATGAACTGGACAGAAGAGTGAAAGCAAAACAACCTACACATGCCACACATTTATGTGAACTTCTGCAACAGATTTGTGAAGAAATGTCTAAAAAATATTTGATGTCTATGATAAAAAGAATGCCACGAGTGTGTTCAGTTGTTATATCTGCTAAAGGTGCTACTTTGTGTCCAAAGTTTAGATGCATGTTGGTTTATAAATTTTATTTATCTCCTACACTTTCATTTCAGAGTGCAATTAGGCATTAAACTGAATCATTTTCAATAAAAAATTGAAAAATTGGGGTGTTCTAAACCTTTTGACAAGTATTGTACTACAGAACAAATCATCACCATAGGAGTCTATAGTGCACTCCACTGGTGAGAAAAGGCCATGACAACTCAACTGTAATGAAAGAAATCCTGCCAGATACCTATGATAATGAGCCTCAAAGAAAGACTGAAATGAGGTCAAATTCACACCTATAAACCTCAAACACACTCATGAAGCATAAATGACCTTTACATGTTTTTTTCATCACAAGTCAAATCATTCAAACAAGAACAAAAGGCTGCACATCTATTTTGCATAAACGTTCCCTTTAAAGCAATTATTTGAATCAGTGAAGTAAGTGAAATAACTTAAATGTTTAGTAAATTAAGGATTATTATTTAAGATTTCTGAAATCTATTTTGAAGCAGACTAAGTCTATTATACTTCATTGTAGAAAGTTAATTACAAATTAAAATTTCTTATATAATCACAATCATAAGCTCTGCAGTAGTAAAGTGTGTGGGGGGGTATTTTTAACACAAAGCCTCCCCTAAGCCACCGCAGCCCACATTGCACCCAAGTTCAACCTATGCCTATAGGCACTTATTATCACAGCTACTCAAACTGTTGACAAAGTATTGCAGCTAAACTGACCAATCAGAATCAAGATACAAGTTATGCACTGGCCTTAAAAAGGTGCTAAAAGGTTCAAAGGGTCCTGGAAGTAAATTGTCTTCTTCCACTGAGACCCAGAAATGGCACTACAACATGGCATCTGATGAACAAATGAACAATTATAGCTGTTTGATTAAATAAAAAAGTAATAATTAAAATAATTAAAAATGATTAAAAATTAAAAATAATTATAATAAATAGTTTGTCCTCACAAACTGACATGTTTTCTGGGTGCCATGAAAACATACAATATCAGGCTATTTTTTACACATCCATCATCAAATAATGTTTTTTTTTTTATTTTCTACATTAGTCTCTACTTACAAATGCCATTTTTTGCATTATTTTTTTATTTGCTGAACTTAAAACAATTTTTTATATAATGTACCATGTTTACGTTTTATGTTTTTTTTTTCAGTATGTTAATTTCAGTAAATAAGTGGTAATATGCAGAACATTGTTGTCAGTACATGGTGTATTAACTTATTTTCACTTATAACATTAGTAAAACATAATTTCATCAGGGTTGTCCAAATACAAACCACTATGGAATTTTTAAACAATTCACAGGTGCAAATCTTACAATTCTTACAACTGTAACCTGCAATTTTACAGAAAAGAGCACAAAAATACATCTCAAAGATATTTTAAAATAAAATAAAATAGCAGAGAAAAGTTTCTTCTTCAGAATCAAAGAAACATCAGGTGTCATATGTTCCCCAAACCTCTCATTTACCATTATCAGTTTGGCTACTGCAATTATAACCGGTTATTTATCTGAACAAAACATTACAAAAATAAAATTTCCATTAGATAAGAATTAAAATGATATATGTCTCAATCTTCTTTAGAAACTTAATTTAAAAGTTGGAGCATCCTCTCTCAGTCAAGGGGTCACTGATGGGTCAGTGAAATTCCACCTCCATCAATCCTCCACAAATCCATTCAGATTGTTATAACCTCCATTATGATTGACTAGCTCATCCTTAGTCTTCAGCAAGTCCTCCTGTTTTCTCTTTTTGCATTCTGTCCGTCTCTCACTCTGTCTCACTTTCCTTCTCCCTTTCTTGGTGCCTCTCTCTCTGCCTCTCTGTCTCTGTCTCTCGCTCGCTCTCACAGAGTGGTGCTTGACAACCTGTGCCAAAACAGCAGAGGATCTCCTTAAATGTCTTCCTCATCTCCAGGCTGCGGAAAGCATAGATGATGGGGTCAATGACAGAGTTGCACATGATGAGTACCAGATAGGTGGTGAAGTGAGACATGTAGCACAGGCAGAGCGGATTTTGTGGGCAGGCCACCAGGAGGATGAGATGCAAGAAGAATGGTGCCCAGCAGCACACAAATACGCCCAGCAGGATGGTAATGGTCACTGCCCCCTTCATGCAGGTATGTTGCCGTGGTGCTTGGTTGCCACCAGCATTAGCTGCGGGTGGTAATGCAGCAATGCGCTGGACGTGGAGCCTGGCCAGGAGGAACATGTGCACATACAAGGTGGCCATCATGGCTAGCATGGTGAAGAACATTGTAATCAGACAAATAATGACAGTCTTGCTCTCAGAATAAACAATGAAGACAATTCCGCAAATGATGCACACCAGCCAGATGGCAGCAATGGCATTTAAAGCCCTCCGTACAGTCACGATGCTGTGGTAACGCAAAGCATAGAAAATGGTTACGTAGCGGTCGACAGCGATGGCCAGGAGGTTGCAGATAGAAGCCACCAAAGAAATACAGATCATGGAGTCAAAGATGTTGTCCATCAACCTCACTAAATAATCATTAAGTTCTAGAAGGTTGCTCCTCAAAACTGAGATTACAATGGTCTCCAGAGAATTTGAGACACTAACTAGCATGTCTGCTGCCGCTAGACTACAGAGGAAAAAGTACATGGGCGAATGGAGGTTTTTGTTCTTCGCCACCGCTGAAATGACTAAGATGTTCTCCAGCAAACTGACGATTCCCAGGGTGAGGAAAACCTCTGCCTGGATCTGAACTTGCTGGCACAGTGTTGCTGCTGGTGGTGTGGTACTGTTGTTAAAAAGCGAAGTTGGTGCAGTTTCATTGTGAGGTTCTACTTCTGTGAGGTTGATCTGAGAGTTTTCCTGCAGGAGGTGCATGTGATGGTACGATCCGTTCATCAGGAGCCACCAAGCAAGAGAGGTAGATGGGAAAGTATTCAAGAAGAGTCCAGAAGAAACAGAGAGATTGTGTGTGGGTCAGTGAGAGAGAGAGAGAGAGAGAGAGAGAGAGAGTGATGAGATGAGAGGAAGAATGAAGTCAGAGAGGGATGGTAAAAAAAGTCTCTGAACACAAAGAACAAATGCAGAGTAAAACAGAAGAAGAGTCAAATAAATAAATAAAGAAATATAGAAAGATGAAAAAGATGAAGAAGAAAAGGTTGGAAATGACAAATCAAAGGAAAAATCCAAGAAAGGAAAGATATGAAAAAAAGAAAAAGTAAGAAAGATCCCTATCAATTCTGACAACAAACAAGAGATTCAACTAAAGGCAGAACTTAAAGGACAAAGAGAAGATAAATAAACAGAGCAATATAGATAAAAATAGAAAGTTGAGAAGAAAATAAACTGATGAAAAGGAAAAGGCAGCAAAGGATGGAAGTGAAAAAAAAGAAAAATGTATATAGATGTAGTGAGAGAGAGAATGAATGAATGAATGAATGAATGAATGAATAAATGAATGAATGACGTTGATGGTAGAATATAATAAGATGAGAACGATAATGAATGAAATCAGCTGTCTATTTGCAGTTGCCCATTGGAAAAGTCCTCTTGCACTGCTCTCCAACAGCTCCTCTTGATGTGATGTGGTGATGCTGTCGTACGAGAGCACTCTCTCTGCCTGATTCTGCTACTGACTCTGCCTCCACAGTGCTCTCTCTCTCTCTCTCTCTCTCTCTCTCTCTCTCTCTCTCTCTCTCTCTCTCTCTCTCTCTCTCTCTCTCTGGTCATGTGTGTGTACTGCTGACTGTTTCAGGTGTGTTATATGCACTGTAAAAATAACAGCTGTAAAATGCAGCCAAATTGCAACAGTTGAAATTGAAAACATTGAAATACATTCATACATACATGAATAGCACAAAATACTGCTGTATACTGATGACACAGGACACCAGTAAAGCATTTCACAGTAAAGTATTTCTTAGAATTCTTTCGCCTTGCACTCATGATGCCCGTTGTCAAAAGTCCTCAGGATTGCTCTTCCGTGGTCCATCGTAAACAACATAAGCTGGATTGATTAACAGGTTAGCTGTCTAGCTACAGTAAGTGACTGTGATCCTCTGCCTGACGCAGCGTCTTGGGCATGTCTTGTCAAGTTCAATGAACACACCGGTCTTAAGTTCACATCCCTCTCGTATCTCACTCCCTACACAGTAAATCTTCCAGTGTTAAATCAACACTATTAGAGTTAAATTAACACTGAGAGTGTTACATTTTGACACCCTCAGTGTTAATTTAACTCTAACAGTGTTGATTTAACACTGGCAGATTTACTGTGTAATCATACACTCTTTAAAAGTTACCTCCATAGTCCTTGTCGGTCATTCTGTGCATTTCACGTTACTTTGTGTTCATATTAAGGACAAGTCTGTTGACATCATAGTGTCTGCCATAGTTATAGTCACAGTATTTTGTCTGTTTCACAGCCACAGGGCTTGTTTTGTTATTTGTAAATAAAATCACAGTTTTTGGACCCACTCCTACTTCCTACTCCTCATCGTCACAGCATCCCTAAGCATCTTACAGAAACCCAGAACTACATGGTTTTTGCTAGCTTTGAATGTGAGTGCTGGCTGGTTTGCTAATGCTAATTCTTGTGTAGCTTTAATGTCATGGTAGCTTTAATTCTCCTGTGATTCATCATCAGTTTTTGGTTGCTTATTTCCTTACTGAAAACTTTTATTTTCCTACCTGTTAAAAGTGTAGAATAAAACAGAAAAATTAGCTAAGAAAGCACGTACAGACTTGGGTAATCTAGCTAATGTTAGCATTGTGATAGATAAGGTAGGGTGACCATATTTTCATTTGGGAAAACCAGGACACCTTGGGGGGGAGGGGGGGAAGGGGGCTTGCACTCGCTTAACATAGGCCCATGTAAACCTACAATAACATATTTACAATTGGTTTATTAAAAATGCTTTTCAGTAAAACTCAACGACAAAAATTCCAATAACATGATAATTTTATTCAAAATGCATTTATTCAAAATGCTTAATTTAACATTTCCTGTAATGAATGAATAGCACAATGAAATAAATAATGTCTCATCTAAACATCCCTCACTTAACAACAAAAGTTAACAATAACTCTCAACTCCAAATAACACGACACTCTGTTACCCTCAGTAACGAACGAAATATTGTCTGTTCTGTAGGCTATTGGAAAAAAATTAATTAACAAATGACACACAATAACACACTGTGCACAAGGCTTCCCATTTGTCTCGACCCGGTCTGAAAGCGGGGAAACTCTTTTGTAAATCGTCGGTAAACATACACTTGCGCTTCGGCATGTTGCTTGCGTACTGACAGTCACGCTGCCCTCAGAACAGGGCTGCGCTCAGGGATTACGTCACACGCAGCGCCGTGAGCAGTGCCCTAGTGCCTGTAAATTTACATTTTAATGGTCCAATGAAGATAATTTAAAAACCAGGACATTTCCTCACTTACCCGGGACGCCCGGGACAGGACGTGAAATACGGACATGTCCCGGGACATACGGACGTTTGGTCACCCTAAGATAAGGTCCTTTAAACTAGGGTGACCAGACGTCCTCTTTTACCCGGACATGTCCTCTTTTTGAGACTTAAAAAGAACGTCCGGGGGGAATTTTACATACGTCTGGGATTTTGTTGTACTTGAGAAGCGTTTCGTTCTCACCCTCCCACTATTCCGTTTGGTTCGCTTGAGTGAGATGTTACACTATATTAAATGGAAACCCAGCTGAAATCCAAGCCGGTTTCCCTTTAGGCTGCCACAAGCTCATGGTTGGCTCTGCCGTTTCTTGCTAACGTGTGATTGGCCGTCGCCGCTGTCACTCCCTCAAATGAAGTCTGGACTGCAATTTGGCCGGCAGTCCGTTTTCACCTGTAAGTTATTAAGTGTTGAGCGTTTGTTCTGCCAGTCACGTTAGCTAGACGTAATATCAGCGGTTTCATATTAAAATTAAATAATATTTACATTTGAGTGTGTGTCTATGTGCCTGTGTCTACCAGTCTGTGATAAGCCATCTATTTACATGCCTCTAAATGTAACTATTATCAAAATAAATCAGAATTTCTGCTTATTTTTACTCAAAAATGAGGTATAATTCTGTGTAAATAAGATCTATTGACCATATAGTCCAATCATATGTGTAACATTGGTGATAATGAGCTGAAGTGAAGTTGACTGAAAATGACTGGGTGATAATTTTATGCTACATGCTTTTAACAGTTTATTGTTCATAAATAATATGTAATAATGTATTAATATTTTATTAATGATTAATATAAATTTTTATTATTTTATTATTCATAATAATGTTTAATAGTTTTTTATTAGCATATTATTAATAGTAACTAGTTATTATTAATAAAATAAAAATCATAATTTGTCAATATTTATTCATAATTAATAATAATAAAATTAGTGTTCAAGCAACAAAAAAATGTATTTAAACATGTAATACATTATACGCCCCCAACTCCCCCCCACAACCCCGCTCCCCCAACCCCCCCGCTAAGGTGTCCTCTTTTTCATCACCTTAGATCTGGTCACCCTATTTAAACACAAGCAACAAATAAACTCAAAACAAAAGATGGACAGCAATCTCGGAACAACAGATTGCACAAGAAAGAAAGAGAAAAGCTCCATTGGCAAAGGCAGATGTGCAATAACAGAACATGCTGTTAAATTTAAATGCATTTGTTACTCAAAAGCCAAGCGCTGAGTGACTGGAGAGAGTGTTTTACATACAGGAGGCAGCAGGTGTGCTCACTTACCTGTAATGAGGGCTAGGCCGTGCCCCCCCCATGTGCAGAGGAAAAAATTCACTGAACATAAATGGACTTTTTAATGTGTTTCTTGTTGTATTGCATTGTGTTGTTTGCTCTAGAGTTTTGTTGCACCAATGTCCTGCAGGAATGTTTTCATTTCACTGTGCACTTGTATGTAACTGAAATGACAATAAAGCACCAATTGATTTGATTTGATATTTAAATTGAGCAAATTCAAGGCCTAACTTTCAGAATGCATGACAAAGAAAGGCTGTGGACCATGACTATGGTAAAAAAATCATTTTACCTGACCTTCTTCAACTTAACACTGCAAACTGTTCTTTCTGTGCTCACTGGAAAACAATTGTCTCATTGAATCCGCAAGGAACTCCAACTTCCAGCCTGCTTATGAGAGTCCCATGACATCATGTGATTTGGTTTACCATGTTTCTTATTTATCTGGTTTGTCAGGTAGTACATAAAACCTGGGTTTAGCATTCATTTTTGTGAAGTATTGACAACTTTTTCATTGTGTACTGGGTGGTCTTTTGTACCAGGTCATTTGACCTATTTTATATTTTTTACATATCTTTTTGATTCCCATTGCTGCATTTTTGTGTGTGTTTTTTCCTGTGTTTTGGAATTTGGACTGGTTTTCTGACTTCTCTTTGGATAATCTCTTTTTGGGATATTTCTGTTTGTATTTGTGGCACTGATCTTGTTCTGCTGATTGACTGTTCTCTTTTGATTTGTTTGCTTTGCTCTGTGTTTTTGACTTTGAACTGTTTTTAATGATTACTCTTTTGGACCCTTAAATAACAAGAAAGATTTCCCTTTTTATACTAAGCCTGCAAGCATCTGACCTTCTAATGTGTTGCCTGGATGAATGGTTCTCTTACCTCAGTCAATCCATCAAGACATGTTTGGATCCAAATTTGGTTCTATATATTTTAGAACTGGAACTAAGACTAGCATTGTTCAACATGAATGTAATAGTCATATAAATGCCCCAGTTGTTTCTGTCAAACATGCATCACAAAAATTCAACTTGCATGCAGATCCTAATTAAAGTCTCAAAAACTGGTGAGTTTGATTTTGTGTATAATGACTTATGATAAGCTTTAAAAATGCTAAATAAATAAAAAAACACTTTGTGGTCAGGTCACTTTTTGCTAGCTATGTCACCTACCTTTACATGCTTACGTAATATGCAGAGCCTCTAAAATAGGATCCCACACATTTTGCTAGTTACCTGAGAGGCAGAGCTGCTAATGGTGTTGATATAGCGTGAGCAGATCCGAGATGACGAAAAAGAGGACACCTCAGGTTTTTTTTTGTTTGTTTTTTTGCTTGATTTATATTTTTGTAACAATTACTAGTTACTATTAATAATATATTCATAACTATGAGATTTATTATGAATGATAAAATTATAAAATTAAATATTAATACATTATTACATATTAAAAATAATAAACTGTTAAAAGCATGTAGCATAAAATGATCAATAAACCTCAATTTACACATAATTATACCTCATTTTTGAGCAAAAATAAGCAGAAATTCTGAATCATTTGGTAATAGTTCAACTTAGAGGCATGTAAATAGATGGCTTATCACAGACTGGTAGACACACGCACACAGACTCAAATGTTAATGTTTATGAATTGTTTTATTAAACCTCTGATACATCTAGCTGACCTGACACAGACAGAACAAATGCGCAACATGTAAACAATTTACAAGTGAAAACGGACGATGTTTGAGGGAGTGATGGCCAACCACATGTTAGCAAGAAACGGCAGAGCCAATCTGTGAGCTTGTCGGCAGTCTACTGCTTGGGTCCTGCTTGCCCAAGTACATTTAATATAGCGTAATATCTCACTCAAGCGAACTGAACGTAATAGGGGAGGGGGAGACTAGTTTGTGAACGAAACGCTTCTCCAGTAAAACAAAATCCCGGACGTTTGTGAAATTCCACCTGGACGTGTTTTTTAAGTCTCAAAAAGAGGACATGTCCAGGTAAAATAGGATGTCTGGTCACCCTAGTTGATATAAACAGAACCACAAAAGCTACTGTCAAGTGTGATGGCTAACATGGCTAAAGCCTAGCTTACACTACATGATTTTTACAACCCTAAACAATGTTGAAAATGTGAGACATCCCACACATGATGACATTTCTTACTAATTTTTCTGTCCTTGATCGTTGTTAGTCATTAAGGCCCCCAAACTGCATGATCTGCCCTGATTAAACTTTTAGAGTATACACTCTTAAGCATACATACAGTATCATGAAAACACATCGTGAACTAGATGAATGCAAACATGGCAGATGACAGTGAAACCATTGCAATGCTAGTTGTGAGTACTTTCAGCTAAAAAAATAAATATGTACATAAAAAAGTAAAGGATGTTGATTAAACCATAAAAGCACACATTATAAAGATCCTCATGCAGTTGTCACAACTCACCTCCACTTCGCTCATGATTTAGCTGCCATGCTTTTAACTTCTCCTTTACAGACTGAAACATTCAGTTCAGCTCAACTGTCATTGGTTGACGGTCTTTCAGGCATGTTATTACACCCCACACTATGGGATACTAAGTCATTAATGTTGAACATGTTTTATATTTACAGTTTACAATCGGTGCACCCCCAACTGCATTGGAAGAAGATTGGAGGAGTAAGTATTGGATTATATACACCCACACACTACAGGATAGTCTGGAAAGATCATTGATTATCCTGAAATCAGGAGACCATTTGTGATTATCAGGAGCAAATCAGCCTCAAAATCAGACTGATTATTATATACTGTGAGTCAGGCTGGGGCGGCATGTGATTAGCACATTCACCTCTCAGCGCTGAGGTCTTGGGTTTGAGCCCCCATCTGAGCAGAGTTTCCATGTTCTTCCTGTGTCTGCGTGGGCTTCCTCCAGGCACTCTGGTTTCCTCCCACAGTCCAAAAACACGGAGGTCAGGTGGATTGGGTACTCTAAATTGTCCGCGTGTGTGCATGTGTACACCCAGTGATGGATTGGCACCCTGTCCTGGGATTAGTTGAATAGTGTAATGCCCTGCCCTGCGCTCACACTACACATTTTAACAGTTCCACATGCATTTGTGCAATTACACACTCTTACCAGAGAGTCCTCTTAATCCCACAAACTTTTGGACTATTTGGAATACTGTTTCAGGATTTAAGATTAAATTACTGTATGTAAATTAATGTTGTCATTTATGAGAATATATACCTCCTTAAATTCTGTATCGTGATATAAATATGTCTAATTTTGTTACTTTCAAAAACTGAACTGTTAAATGTCAAATGTATGGTCTAATGTACAGTTATTAATTTTTGTCAGTGTCCTCATTTTCCTGAAAAAGTTTTATAGAGCTCATTTCATGCAAAGGAAACAAATCAAGCCAAATAAAGATGTTTTAGACAGAGCAAAATGGATGGAAGTTATCGATCCCATGTAGTTCTCACCTCAGTCTGCAAAGCTCCAAACCAAACAGCTTGACACTACACTCCAGTGCATAATCTTTCATCGATCATGCTGATCCTTCCTAACTGCCTTCTGTGAAGCCAAAACAGAATCATTCCAGCATTTAGACTAATACTACAATCTAAGTGACAGGTTTGATGAAGCGTGGCAAATCAAAATGAATGCTTTGGCCATGTCCAGCCCACCCAGCTGCAGCCACTCAACTGGGAGAAAGAAATGTTTCTAAATGTAAAATGATCTTTTCTGTGCCCTGGCAAACCTGAAGAACCTTTACTTTTCTAAACACCAAAGGAAGCCTGAACAAATCCGACTTTTAAAATGAAATCCAGCCTGATTAAACAATGTCAAAGACAAAGTAAAGTGTCCAGTGAATATACTGTAGCCCATTATATTAGCCATCAAGGAAATTTATGTTCAGACTATGTCAAAGATTGCTTGTTGAGGAAAACACTGAAGCTGTAAATCAAGAGAGAAAATATGATAGGGAGAGGTCCCTTCAAGTCAGCAAAGTCCTTATAATGCTCCATTCAAAATGCCTCAGGTACTATAAGGAGGAGCTCTGGATTTTTTTGTTTCTCATACCATGTTGCCTTGATTAATAATAATAATAAAAAAAACAGTCAAGTTTTCCGGTTCTTTGACTCATGCAAAAGTAGTGCAGAACAGTAAGCAGCTCTACAGTCTTTTTACATAGGACCTTATCAAATTTATGGCAAGGAAACTTGCATCATGAATCATGAAAAGAGCTTTTTTTTACATAGATAGCGGAGAAAATCATTGGGACATCCCTCCTGTCTATTCAGGACCTTGCACCTACGTGCTGCATGTTCCAAGCCAGGAATATCATCAATGACCCCTCTGACCCCACCATTGACATGTTTTCCCTGTTGTCTTCTGGGAAGAGGTTCTGTAGCATTTGACACATGGTGTTTGCAAAATGATTGTTTTCTTGGGTTCAGTGTCTCACCAAAACTATTCTAGCTACTAGACTGCCTGAGAGGGATCTTTTCAGGGCAAGTTGAGTGACTCTAGACTGTGAACTGGGGAGATTTTCCATAACTGGCTGGGAACCTGCGTGATTTTTTTTTTTTTATTATTTATTTCTAGGTTTTTGCCAATTTTTATCTCCTTCCCAATGTAGTGGTAGCCAATTAGCCCATCCCCTCCGTTAGGCCTCTCCCCTTCACTTTGCAATGTCCCTGACTCTAGGAGGATGCAGGAAAGCACAAGCCTCCTCCGTTGCGTGTGATGCAGCCACCGCCTCTTTTCGAACCACCGCTGATACACCATCACTGGAGAGTCTAACGCGCTCGGAAGAAGGCACACAGGGTCCCCGGCACACAGGGTCCCCAGCTCCGATTGGACCAATCAGTAGACGCCTGAGCCAGAGGACATTGCAATGTGAAAGTGATAGGGAGAGTGAGAGCGCCATCTACCCACCCAGAGAGAGCACTGCCAATTTTTGCTATCTTTGGCACCGGCTGTTGATGGCAAACAGCATGACCGGGATTTGAACTCGCGATCCTCAGGTCATAGTGGTAGCGTATTTGCCTGCTGAGCCACTTGGGGTCCGGAACCTGCGTGATTTTCATTTGCTGATTGCTATAAAGAGTTGTGGAAAAGCAGTGTATAAATTAAATGATGGTGAAATGAAACCATTTAAAATATATGTTTCTGTTCTATGTGGTTTAAAATGTATAATGTTGTATTTATCGGCAAAACCTTATTCGAATAAAAATTATTTATTATATTATTATTATTATTATTATTATTATTATTATTATTATTTGAATATTATATCAAATATTATTGCAATGATAATTTATCGGCAAATTATTATTAAAATCTGTGAAATGTGTGATATTTGAGAGATACAATTTGTGAAATTAATTATAATTTTTAATTTTAAAGTTGGATTAATTAGTGACTACCACAATGGGAAAGGGAGAAAATTGGGTAAAAAAATGTGTACATCTCTAAAAATCATAGCTATTATTTTATAACTTTTTATTCACATAAAACTTAATATTTGGAAAAACATAACTGTATATAAATGTGTAAATGTGTATAAATAATGTATATATGTGTATATAAATGTATATCTTTTTAGTTTTTAATGCATATATTTTTGTTGTATTTAAGTGCTGCAAGGGACAAGTTATTTGTTATCCACTCACCT
>BRDA01035352.1:0-15455 GCA_036984385.1 Crenuchus spilurus | reverse complement strand
ATTAGGGATTAATGATTTTATGTCTGTTATTGCTAACCCTGTAAAGCTGCTTTGTGACATCAGTTGTAAAAAGCGCTTTATAAATAAATTTGATTTGATTTGATTTGAACTATAAAACCAACTGTTCTCTTACCATCCAATATATCACAGATCTGTACATGCATTACTGTTATGAGATATCATTGACATCATAATGTTCATAATAATTATTTTAATGGAAACAAAGCACTTTTGAACATTGCTCTGGATAAGAGCCAAATGCTGTAAATGTAAATAATTTTATGGCTCATCAATATACAGTGTCTCAAAAAGTAACATCCATATAAAATTAAAATACTTTGGCAGACAGTGATCCGGTTTTAGACACAAGAAACCTGTTCATGTCACCAACATGGTGGCCATCTTGAATCTGCCATTTTGGATTCAACTTTTTACAAATGTGAAAGTAGGTGTGTGACACGTCAAACCAGTATAGAATTTCACCAGAAAAGCAGTGGTGTGCTTTCCGTCAACGTAACCTCATTCATTTTCATGTTAAAATATTCAGTTTATGTGAAATCAAAACATTGCAAATTGAGTACATAATGTGTTCTACAGTGTTGTCCTATTCTTCCATTCATCATTAAATTTCACCAAAACATCTGGCTGAGTGCTAACACAAGCATCAACATCCTGTCTTTAAGATAAACAACATTCTGTATCTTCACAGAGTAAACAAGAGTCTTAACATGAGCCCACAAATAGAAATCCAAAAGGGTTCAGTCAGGAGAACATGATGAACACTGAACTGAACCCCTGCTATCAATCCACTTATGGGAAACAGGACAGTAAGAGACTATGGCAACACCATCCTTCCCATGACCTGTACAGAAGAAACATGACTGTGGAACATGAATCCACTCTTTTTCTAGTGAAATTCTCTACTGGTTTGATGTGTAAAATGGAACCTGGTGGCAGTCAAGTTGGTCACCATGTTGGTGACAACAGGTTTCCTCCCATAGCTTGTCAAAAATTGGATAACTGTCTGCAAGACCATTGTCTAGGCTTGTTTCCTTACTTTTAAGCCATCGTGTCCTATATTTTGATATAAGATGGCCTGGTGGTTAGGGATCTGGTCTTGTGACCGGAAGGTTGCCGGTTTGATCCCAAGACAGGTCATGACTGAAGTGCCCTTGAACAAGGCACCTAACCCCCAACTGCTCCCTGGGTGCCATGGATAGGGCTACCCACCACTAGTGTGTGTGTGTTTCATTGCACAGATGGATAAAATGCAAATTTACAAAAAGATATATGTTTTTTATTTCCCCACTGTGGGATTATAAAATTAAATAAAAAACTATGTGGAGATTTCATAGCCTGAAGCAAAACTTAGCATTGCAGGGGCAATTTTTACAAAAGAGACCCCACACGAACCCCACACTCATTATCATTATTACACTATTACAGACTGTAGTCCATCTGTGGTCAGGACCACCACAGAGCCAGGATGATTTGAGTGGTTGATCATTCTCAGAGAAAGTGATGTGGTGGTGGGGTGTTATTGTGTGAGCTGTTGGAGATTTTAAACACTGTGTCCACTCTACTGTCTTGGTCCATCTTGTAGTCTGATGCTGCAGTTTGTGTTGATCTTCCAGTCCTTCAGTGAAGCCTGTCGGGTGAATAGTACCGATTGCTTCACTCGTTTCCTTTCTTTTGTGTCTTGATATAATTTATGTAGAGATGCTGAAAGAAAAGCAGCCCAAGCATACATGTTGTGGAAACTGTAAATGAATTTAGATTCTGCCTTCTGACTTGAGAAGAACCACCAAACTTTGAGTCCATGTTCCAGGTTATATCTGGAATGCAAGCCGAAGAACCAAAAGTAGAATTGCAGGATGTCATTTTTTTGCGTACTTATGAATGCACAGGCTAGCTTGGACGTATAAATAGTTATAACACATTGTTCACACACACAAAGACAGACGTGGTGCAGCCTTGCACATTCGCAGCATGTGAAAAGACCGGGCGCCAGAATGAATACATTATCGACAACGCTCAGAAACAGGGAAAAATATCTTCAAAGTGGGGGCCAACCTGACATCCGGCTATTTCTGAGAGCGCCTTTGATAAGCCGAGAAACCGAACCCATCAACGTCTGTCTGTGACGCGCCTGCGCGGCGGCGGGAGTCAATCCTGACATGTTTGTACAAGACGTCAGACATGATAACAATGTCCCACTTGCGAATTGATTCCAATAAATGCCTCATTGTGCATCAACATATAATTACCAGTGAGGAGCGATAGCCGCATAAATTAATAGCATTCCAAAGGGCGGGATTAATCCTGGGCCCCAAAAATATAGAGGAGATTAATAAGACTAATGATAGCACAAGTAGGAAAATGCATTGAAAGACACTGTTCGGGCTAATCCATTCAAATCTGTGCTATTGATTCAAAAGCTTTCTTTTTCTTCTGACAAATCATTTGTACACGGCTAGCGAATCGTTAAGCTGCTTAATTTGCTGTTTTTCATGCTGGCTGTCCGCGCGGCATTGGGGATATGAGTGGAAATGAGAGGCCTAGACAATAAAGGCTAGCTCCCCCACTGTCGCTCATGCTCCTCTACACACAACCCCACCGCCCGTCCTGCAGATTTAATCCCGCCGAACAAGCCGGCGCCTCGCAGCCAAAATAAAAATAATAAAAAAACAAGCGTCTGCTGGAAGAGTAAACAACATGAGAGGCGGGAAAAGTGAGGAGTGGCTGGAGGCCATGTTTCACACACATTAAACATTATATCTCTGCATTTATCTCAGTGAGACAGAGACTAGGGTGAATATATTTTTAATCCCCTAGATCATTTTACACCTCTACTCTGCTTTAAACAGCAGCCACAGCACCCGCATGAGCTAAATCCACTCAAGATAAGCAGGTTTGCTTTGGTAGAACAACTGGAAAAGATCTTCAAATGTAACAGTCTGTCTCAAGATGTGAAAGCAGGAAGAATACTGATGCATTTGGACTTTGGTATTGGAACCAATAAATGGGTTCTGGACCAAATCAAGGCTCACGTTTCAACCCAGACAACCAAACTGAAGAGCTCTGATTTTGGGATTAATTATTATGAGAAAAATTACTTCACTTGAGTTTTGCTGGAACAGTTGAAGAGGGCTAATAATCCTGAAGGCGGGGCCTCGAGTGGCTCAGCAGGCTAAGACGCTGACACTATGACCAGAGGATCACGAGTTTGAATCCCGGTCATGCATTTGCCATCAACAGCCGGGGCCCAAGATAGCAAAAAATTGGCAGTGCTCTCTCTGGGTGGGTAGATGGCGCTCTCTCTCCCTATCACTCACACATTGCAATGTCCGCTGGCTCAGGCATTTACTGATTGGTCCATTTGGAGCTGGGAATCCTGCGAGGAGGAGGCTTGTGCCTGTCTTCACCCTCCTAGAGTCAGGGACAGTGCAAAGTGATGGGGAGACCCCCTAGTGGATGGGATGGGTTAATTGGCTACTAGCACATTGGGAAGGGGAGAAAATTGGCAAAAATTATATAAGTAAAAATAAATAAAGAAATAATAATAAAAAAAAACCTGAAGACCCAAACAGGAGACATGATGTTCATGGTCACCAGGAGTCAAAATCGAGTTGATGATAATAAACACATATCTTGTCTAATCCCCGTAGAGAAGTGCTGCCAATAGAATAGGATTGGTACCTATTGGCACCATGCCTAATGCCAGGCTTGTGGGATATAAAGCCACTGAGCAATTGAACAAACCTTTTGGGAGCAGTTGGTGGTGTTGACGATGAGGTGGTGGTGGTGATCATTCAACATCCTGATCTCACACAGCAATGCTCCAAAATCTTGTAGAAAGTCTACCCTGGACAGTAGAGACAGATACTCCAACAAAAGCAGGATTAACTCTTTTAATAGCCTTGATTTCAAAAGAAAGAAACAATTAACAAGCATGTTCTTCAGTACTGGTGTCCATGTAGTGCACTTTTCTACATTGTCTACCATTGAGATGAAGAGACGGATGCTTTTTTGTTGACTACCATGCCATACGGCCTCTGTAAGTGCCCCTGGTAGCCGCTGGTGGTCCACCAGTCATTATATGACCATGTCCCAAATGTCCCACTGTGCCAAATATAGTCTGTGCCAATTATACAGTCACTGCACTGGGGCATTGGGATCTATAACAAATACAGCAATAGTGTCTCCTTTTGTCCACCATCACCACTTCCAGCTTTTCCATGGAGGTCTACCATCCAAATACTAACCAGGCCCAGACCTGCTTATTATTATTAGGTGCTGTCAATTGATTCCAACTCCTTACATCATACACATGGTGTTTCTACATAACTTCCTGCCTCCTGTTTTGGGTGCTCAGGCTTCTTAATGGTGCATTCAATATTTCTCTGATTGTATCCATCCATCTTGTTGCTGGTCCACTTCAACTGTTTTAGCATAACTCACATGAATTGGTTCTTCTCATAATGTGTCCAAAATACTATTTACAAATAAAACTGTCATGCGTAGAGGTTTGGGAAGGGTTTACCTGGCATGAACAACTTAAAGTAGCTGAATGCATTCATTAGAAGAGGTGGGGACACAAAGTATGTTATGCTGTCATAGATTATGATTTAATATGATGTGAATGGCCATGTCCATTTTTGTTTCGCAGAAATGTAGCTTGAACACATCCAATCAGGATGCAAATCAAATGTAAATGTGATTCATTCCATAGTTTACTCTGTAGTTAATTATGTAATTACTTTGTTACATCTGTGCCATAGAGTGACAGTGATGACTCCAGAGGGCTAAATGATACATAGATTTGGGGGGTATTAGTTGCTGGGATTGTCTGCAGGGTGCTACTTTACATTCTTTGTGGGTTTTTGGTTCCTTTCAGTCCAAAGTCCACAAAGCACGAACATATGGAATTCATAAATTGCATCCTGCCCATTTGAAGTAGCACCTGCATCCTCTTGACCACTGTACACCCCGTGGCTGAGCCCGCGGAGGGCCTGCTGCCCTGGGCCAGCCCTGAGGAGGGTCATGCAACTCGCTTAGATCTGCCTGCACCAAAGCTTTGGGCTGCAAGGGCAAGGTCCTAAAAAGAGACCCCACACTGCATATTTTTTACCAACAAGTTTCAACAAGCTCAATAATGCAAGGGCTTTGGAATTAGGCAGCAAGTAAGTGGGCAAATACTTCATATCTCCACTCATTGTCCATTTTAGTTCCACTTAAAATATAGGTGCATTTCGTAGATCTACAATTACAGACTGTAGTTCATTTGTTTCTCTTTATACTTTATTCAGCCTGTTTATTTCATCTCTTTAATGGTCAGGACCCCCCACAGAGCAGGTAGATCATTCTCAGTGACACTGATGTGGTGGTGGTGTGTTAGAGCTGCTGGAGATGTTAAACACTGTGTTCACTCACTGTTCTCTATTAGACACATCTACCTTGTTGGTCCACCTTGCAGATGTAAAGTCAGAGACAGAAGCTCAGCACAGTTTGTGTTGGTCCTCTAGTCCTGATGCTGTCGGCTGGTTGGTGGACTGTTATTGCTCAAGTAGTGACACTAAGGGTTTTTTTATTAAATTTTTGCCAATGTTTATCCCCTTCCTAATGTGGTAGTACTAGCCAATTAACTCAACCCAACTCATCCACTAGGGGGCTCTCCCCATCACTTTGCACTGTCCCTGACTCTAGGAGGACGAAGACGAGCACAAGCCTCCTCCACTGCTCTGGTCCTGAATGCTGAGTGAACAAATATGATCAGTGAAGCTAAAATGGACAATGAGTGGGACAACAGGTGGTCTTAATATTTAATTAATTATTTGTTTATGTACACTATACATTGGCAATTAAAATCAACACCTGGTCCAACGGGCACCATATGTCCTGAATTATCCTTCATTGAGCATCTAGAACATGATGGCACCACCATGGCAACCACAGATGAACTATGGGCTTGTATTAAGGCTACAAGGTGCAGCAGTATCTCCCCTACTTCTTAAAATCCATGTTAAACCATGTAGAAGCAGCCACATCCTGATTACTGTGGATTGTACAAGCCTGAGCTGTACTTCTAATCATGTATGCTGTGTATCAAAAGCAGAATAAATATCCCTGCCAAGTAAACAGCACTTCGATAGCTTGTGTCTTTCTTCAAGCTGTGAATGTAATGGCCAGCGGTGTATATCGTAATGTGAGCTACTGCGAGCTATTTGTAGCTCTATATTATACTTGACAAATAATTACAGTCCAGGCAGAGACGAGACTCCTTTGCTACTTGTGTGCTCACTGGCTTTGCCCTACATTGTCTTAACAGCCTTTACACCTAGTTCCCAACTTACATCCAGCAAAGCTCTGGCTTAATTAACTCTCAGAGTGTTCTGTTTGACCCGCAGAGATCCCTACAGGCTCCGTGGCCCTGTCAAGAAGGAATTGGTAATTGTCACTTTTTTTTAGAAAAGGGAGGTGATTTTCTTTTCTAACTCAAACCACTTTCCTTATTAAAGGAACTTTTTCCTACCATTTTTCAACTTAATGTCTGTTCGGCGCTTGCGGATACACTATGTGGTCCAAAAGTTTGTGGACAAGGCTGTTGTGTAGTCCCTGTACAAAAGTACATGAACATTTGCACCATATCTAATGCCAGGTGTGGGCTAGAGAGCATTGAGCTGTGGATGAGCATTCTCTGCTCCATGCAATACCTTTGGGAATATTTATTTGGCTGATTGCAATCAAATTCTCACAGCGGTTGTCTAGAATCGAGTAGAAAGTCTTCCTTAGTAGTAGAGACACCAGCCAAAGCAGGATTAAACCCTTGATTTTGGCAGAAACATTGAATGAGCAGGTGTCCTTTTGTCAAATATTCTATGACTGATTACCACACTACCATTGTTTTAGAGGATCCCAAACAATGTAATTTCGATGCCGTTTTTAAGCTTCTAGCTCTACTTAGAATGACACTGGATGCAAAATATTTATTTATAATAAAAGTCAATAGGCAGCTATTTCAGATGTAAAGTACATGGCATAGGGTTCATCTGAACATTGGGGAGATTCATGTGATTAACAGTTTTATACGAAATATTAATGTGAACAAGCCAACCCGTTAACCCTATGCAGTCAATGAACACAGCCACACATCAAATCAGATGTTTTGGGATGATTCTGTGATTATGATCTCCCACATCTTTCCACTTTATCTAATCAGGAGATATGGAAGAGGAAGCGAAAGTTCAATAAAACAATGCTTTGGCGGCTCATTTGGAGCCGACATTACATCACTCGTTCATTGGGCTTAGTTAGAAGTTACTACTCAACTGTAAAAGGAAGCAAGTTGTTTCTGCTTTATATATTTCAGGTACTGATGCATCAACGTCATTCTCCTTCCTTCCAACCACTACCAGGTTGAACCCAGTCCTGTTGCCCAGGGGCGTGGCTCCATCCATCTATCTGGCAGTATCTGCTCATAAATGAATACTGCAATACCTGGGGGAGGGGCCTATGCCAAAGACTCTAATATTTAATCTCTGAGTCAATTTCCCTGATACTTTGTCAGCCTGTGTAGGACGTATTCCCCTTATTGAGCCTCGGATCCTCTCAAGGTTCCTTCCTCCTAGCCCTACGGAGTTTTTCCTTGCCACTGTCGCTTTCAGCTTGCTCAAAGGGGGCTAGGATCTGCATTCCATTGTGTCCTATAAATCTGCATTTTACGATTCATCATTACATTGTATCCTAATGCAGATTAAAATACAATTATTCTCCTGTTCCAGAGTTTTTATGGAAGAAGTTTTGTTATTCAAAACCAGAGTTCTGAGTCTATAAGAAGGGCCTGAGATACACCATCACCATCCCTGTTTAAAACTAACCAATGGACTCTCAGGACATTGCTAAGTACCACCCATCTCCATACCTCATTCAGTCCACAATCCAAACACCCCAAAAGTTTACAGCTTCAGAGATTTAGACACATAAATACACACTGATCTTCTGTTTTATTCATAAATCCAGAACTTTAGTGAATGCCAAAACAATTCATCCACATGAGCAAAGGCCTGTTCTCGGGAGATATGAATAATTTCCTGTTTTTTCAGCATTAGGAGCATATTATCTCTTCACACAGTGATCTAGGTCAAATGATCTTCATTATTGAGAGAGCGGAGATTGTTCTGAGCAGTTTGATGTGAAATGTATGGCTGTCATGTCATGTTCAATCCCTTTCAAAGGCAGATTTGGGAAGATATGCCAAAATCAAGAGTCCATAGGGTTCATGTGGAGTTATCTACATATGTGTATATGTCACGTACATGTTTAAATGTAGCTTTCCTCAAGTGTTTAACAATATAATAGCTACTAATTATGTCATTAAATGTGAGATGATCTGCTAGATCTACTAAATTAACAAACTAGTTATCATGCAGCATTACATTCTTAACCCTCTGAAGTTTGGGGATGTTTCAGACACTCTGATGTAGTCTGACATGCCCTGACTTTTTACAAATTACACACATCTAAATTTATTTTATCCAAAGTGTTACACAGGCTTTTGTTTAGCACAAACTCAGCAACAACAGTGTCAAAACTGTAAGAGTATCATACATCTATATTCTGAATAAATCTGCTCTAAACTTAGACTTTCCAAAAATACTCTAAACATTTCTAGCCAAGACTTTTGAGCTCAGAACTGAATAAACAGAGGTGTTGGCTACACACTGCACATTACAGTTTTTAGACATTGTATGTGGTTTTATTTTTAAAGCTTAACTAATGTGAGGTGACATATTTTACTCATTCACTGGTTCCTAGATTGAATATTTATGAGATAGGTGTGAGGTGAGACGTCTTTTGGTCAGTACACATTCCACAGCTGCTATTCCACCAATGGAATGTCTAGAATTACCATGTCATTATCATATGAATGACAGGTTGTGTCATTTGGCGGAAAAAAAATGTGCAGCTGTTTGACTCGCTCTGAAAAACATGTCCCTTCAATGCTGTGCAGCCTGAAACTGTGTAAGAACTTAAGGCTTCTACAGTTTTAGTGTTCAGGAGTATATTGTAAGCCTGTGTTATTGTATTAGATAATAAATGTTCTGATAGTCTGAAGGCTTATTTGACACAAACCTTTTGCTTTATTTGTTAAAACAACTGTATAAAAATGCTAAAAATTTGGCACAAAGCTTTTTTAGCAAAGCTTTGGTTGGTTCTTCTGGGTCATTATTCCACTGAATCTGACTGGCAGTTTCATTTGAAAAAGCAATAAAGTGACATTAAAGACCTGTTGAATCAAATTACATTTACATTTTGCTTAAAAGAAGTTGAAGGACTGTAGTTGAGTATCGTACTTCAGTGTTATTTTAAGAGATTTGGACCTTAATCAATTAATTATTTATATTTAACACTTTTACTCAATAGCTTTTCAACTACATTTCAACAGCTAAATGTCAACTCTTGTCCATCCAATGCATAGCTGTGATATCAACCCATCGCCATATGTAATGTACTACCCAATAGTCACCATACTGTGCACTAAGGTTCCAATCATAAACTTTGAAAGTATTCATTAAAAATGTACTTTTCATTTTAAATACTTGAGTGTTTTTGATTTTTCGCTCCTTTACAGAACCCAAACAGTCACCGTACAACAGTTTCTTTTGGTCTGAAATCAATATAGCGTCAGACTATTGGTTTGCATTATGAATGTGTTTCAAGTCATTGGCTTTTCAATTATTTTACAGTACAGGGAAAGTGTTGGTGTATTTCTGGGAAAAAAATACAACAACTCATCCTTCATGTCCTCTATATAAGCCCCCCCCCCCTTCTGTATACTCATTAAACTGTAATATGCCTCACTTTGAAAGGATGCTGTAGCAGGCGTCCCTCTCCTTAAATATACCCCCCTGTTACTCCTGGAATAAACAGACTCTGGCTGGGATTGTACATCAGGGATGGACTGGCAGTGTGGAGAAGTGTGTCAGCCTGGTTTCTCAGATGGACTGACAAATAGAAAGTGAAACGAAAGTGCTCAACCACTCAGATTCATGGAAGAAAACTCCCACCATCAACCTCCCAACAGCCTTGCTCTGTTCTATGGTAGGAACATACAAGGCACTGTAGACAGTACTTGCGAAAGTATTCACCCCTTTGGCATTTTTAGTGTTTTGAAACATCACGATCTGGAATTAAAATTGATTATTTGAAGGTGTACATCATTTCATTTACAGAACATTCACATAACATTTACAGAACATAATTTTGAAGCAAAACAACAAATAGGAGGAAATAACAGAAAACCTCTGTGTGCATTATAGGGCTACATACTACATAATAGTGCATTAACTATTCACCACCCTAAGGTCAGTACTTAGTAGAGACACCTTTTGTGGCAATTACAGCTGCAAGTCACTTTGGATAAGACTCTATGAGCTTGCCACATCTTGCCACTGGGATTTTTGCTCATTCATTCAGCAAAACTACTCCAGCTTCTTCAAATTATATTGTTTCTTCTGCCGAACAGCAATCTTAAAGTCCGACCACGGATTGTCAATTGGATTATGGTCTGGGCTTTGACTAATACATTTACACATTTCCCTTTAAACGACTTGAGTGTTGCTTTAGCAGTGTGCTTTGGGTCATTGTCCTGTTGGAAGGTGAACCACCTTCCCAGTCTTAAATCACTGAGAGGCTGAAACTCAAAAGTTTTGCTCAAGGACATCCCTGTATTTAGTATCATCCATCTTCCCATTGACTCAAACCAGTTTAACAGTCTTTGCTGCTGAAAAACATCCCCACAGCATGAGGCTGCCACCACTATGTTTCACTGTAGGGATGTTGTTCTTGGGGTGATGAGATGTGTTGGTTTCGTGCTGGACATAGCATTTTCATTGGTGGCTGAAAAGTTACATTTTGGTTTAATCTGACCAGAGATCCTTCCTCCATACATTTGGGGAGTCTCCCACATGCCTTTTACCAAACTCAAAATAAGGCTTCCTATTTTTGTCTCTCAGTAAAGGTTTTTTTCTGGCCACTCTTCCATAAAGCCCAGCTCTATGGAGTGTACGGCTTATTGTGGTTGTATGGACAGATCCTCCAGTCGCTGGTTGGGAACTTTGCAGCTCCTTCAGGGTTATATTTGGTCTGTGTGCTGCCTCTCTGATTAATGCCCTCCTTGCCCAGTCTGACAGTTATGGTGGGTGGACGTCTCTTGGCAGGTTTGTTGTGGTACCATGTTTTTTTCCATTTGATGATAATGGATTTGATGGCGCTCCGGGAATAATCAGAGATTTTGAAATTTTTTATAACCCAGCCCTGACTTGTACTTGTTTGTCCCTGACTTGTTTGGAGATCTCTTTGGTCTTCATGGTGTTGTTTGGTTAGTGATGCCTTTTGCTTAATGGTGTTGCAGCCTCTGCGGCCTTTCAGAAAAGGTGCGTATATACTGACAGACCATGAGACACTTAGATTGCACACAGGTGGACTTCATTTCACTAAGCATGAGACTTCTGAAGGTAATTGGTTGCGCAATAACTTTTTAGGGGCTTCATAGCAAAGGGGCTGAATACATATGCACATTCAATTTTCAGTTTATTTCCACATTTTTACAATATATTTTCTCATTTCACTTCACCAATTTAGACTGTTTTGTGCAGATGCATCACATACAATTCAGATTTAAAAAAACATTTAAATACAGGTTGTAATGTAATAAAATAGGTTAAAAGGGGTGAATACTTTCGCAAAGTACTGTATATATATGTATACACTAACAGGACCAAAGCATTATGGCGACAGCTAAGTTGAAACATCTCTAAAATGGTGAGACTTGTATAGTTCCTGGTCAACAGTGGTCAGAATCAGCAGATCTCAGTCTGAGCATCTGCAGGATGTTCTGGAAACAAAGTCCAATCTGTGGCAGCTCCACCTCACACCTGCTGCTAACATGTTGGTGCCAGATCCCACCTTCTGAGGAGTTTAAGCCCCCAGAAGAACCACCAGCACATTAGCATATTAGTCCTAATGTTTAGGCTTTGCATATTTAACTCAAATTCACACTCATGTATTTATGGCTCAAAGCCTCCTGCCGTTCTCGCTCAGGTTTACACTCCCAGCCCATAAATGAAAAGCAGCTCGGAGAGAAGGACCGTAAATAAAGGAAATGCCTATAGGACGCCATAACACGGAGCCGTTTGAAATAGAGGGAGAAGTGACAGTCATTTAAAAGCTCATCTGGGCCGGCTGACGTGGCGTTTCTCAAAGAGACAAATGACCGGAGCCTCCTGCAGCCAGAGGAGAGACTGAAACATTACAGAACAGAAGGAACCAGCTCCATTTCTCTCCCAGTCTTACACTACTTCAGAAAGAATGCATGTTTGCTCTCTCCTTCACTATTTATCCTGGTGCTGCAGTGTGTGTGTGTGTGTGTGTGTGTGTGTGTGTGTAGATGTGGCTGCTGCAGGCTCTGAGTGCTTCTAACATGTAAGAGTTCTGCAATTTTAACTGCAGGTTACTGGCAGGAAAATATAGACTGCTCATCTATCATTAACCAAAAGAGAAGTGTGAGTACACAGCAGCCAGGTCGTATGTGTGTATGTGTGTGCACAGGTGCCACCTTGGGTTCAACAGCGGGCGGGCGGGCGGGAGGTTGGCATCTAATGGACTTTTCAAGGTTTTTGAACTTGCATCCTATTCCAACAAAAGATGGATGTGGGTGTATAAGGAGACATGGTGAATATATAACAAAATAAGAATCGTGTGTGTTTCCTGCTATTTCCATTTCTACCTAGTGATGCCACCTCTCCTCATACCCTCGTTAGATATGTCATCCTTAACCATAACAAACCCTAAATCTACCAACTCTGACAAACCTTAAATGTACTAACACAAACAAACCTTCACTGTTAACCCTACTAAACCTTAAACCTATTTACCCAACCAACCCTATCAATCTTTTACCCTACTAACCCTACCAAACCATCACCATTAACTTTACCAACTCATCACCTTTAAAACTGCCAAGAATTCACTGTTAACCCAACTAAACCTTAAACCTATTTACCCAACCAACCCTACCAATCATTTACCCTAACCTTATCAACTCATCACCTTTAAAACTGCCAACCCTTCACTGTTAACCCTACTAACCCTTAAACCTATGTACCCAACCAGTCCTATCAATCTTTTACACTACTAACCCAACCAAACCTTCACCCTAACCTTATCAACTCATCACCTTTAAAACTGCCAAATCTTCACTGTTAACCCTACTAACCCTTAATCCTATGTACCCAACCAATCCTATCAATCTTTTACCTTACTAACCCTACCAAACCATCAGCATTAACTTTACCAACCCATCACCTTTAAAACTGCCAACAATTCACTGTTAACCCAACTAAACCTTAAACTTATTTACCCAACCAGCCCTACCAATCATTTACCCTAACCTTATCAACTCATCACCCTTAAAACTGCCAACCCTTCACTGTTAACCCTACCAACCCTTAAACCTATGTACCCAACCAATCCTATCAATCTTTTACACTACTAACCCTACCATATCTTCACTCTAACTGTATCAACTCATCACCTTTAAAACTGCCAACCCTTCACTGTTATCTATACCAACCCTTAAACCTATGTACCCAACCAATCATATCAATATTTTACCCTACTAACCCTACCAAACCTTCACCCTTAACCTTACCAACTCATTACCTTTAAAACTGCCAACCCTTCACTGTTATCCTTACCAACTCTTAAAGCTATTTACCCAACCAACCCTACCAATCATTTACCCTACAAACCCTACCAAACCTTCACCCTTAACCTTACCAACCCATCACCTTTAACCCTGCCAACTATTATCACTATCAACCCTTCACTCTTAACCTTACCAACCCTTAAACCCACTACCCTACTCTTAAACCTACTAACCATATCAACCCTTAACCTACCAACACTATACCCTATCAACCTATAACCCTTATCTCTATCAACCCTCAATGCTACCCTCTTTTAATCTTTAACATTACAAACCCTTAACTCTACCACCCCTTAACTTTCATTCATCCATTCTTAACTATATTAACCCTACCAACCCTTAAACCTACTAACCATATAAACCCTTAGCCTACCAATTATTAACCTTGCCATCCTTCAACCATCAACACTATCAACACTTCATTCTTTTCAATACCAACCCGTAAACCTACTATGTCAACCATGCCTTAACCTTCCAACCTACCAATTCAATTACCCTTTAACACTACCAATACTAATCCTTAACTTAAGCCCTTAAAATGCATTTCTTAACAGCATCTATCTTTCTGTTTACTTCTTAATGCTACTACTGTGGCCATCTCCACTTACTTTACATGTTGTTTAAATATTGCTATAGTTTAAATTGTCTTAAAGGTTTAGTACTGCGTGTGTGTGGGGTATTTAGGCAGTGACTCAGTACCCCACCCCCATCCCCCCATAATTAGCACTTCTGTGTGTCTGTACCTCTTTATGTCTCTCTGTGTAACGTTGTTTTTCTCTGAGTGTCCAACCTGCTAATAATAGGGTTTCCCACACCGTTAATAACCTCACTGTGTGAAAATCACCTACATCTCTCAGCTGCCAGTCTGACACACACACACACACGCACACACACACACACACACACACACGCTTACCTATCACAGACATCACACATGGTGCCTAATAGCTTCATTGATGCGGAAGCAACATCTCAGAGCAAATAAGATGCTGATATCTCACAAATGGGGAAAAAATCAATTACTCGAGGTTTTTTTTGTGTGTGTTGTTTTTGCAGCTCTGAGACGTAAAGGCCAAATGCAATTATCAAAGACACACAGACGGATAAGATAAAAACTGACAGAATCATGCTTGCAACTATCTAATATGTGTCACCAGCAATTGACCAAGAGAAAGCAATTATGCTAGATAAATGAAATGACACAACACTACTCAAGTAACAGAATCAGAATATCACAATTCCTCATGGTGAATGACAATGTTTGCTTTAGCACTGAGCATGGCCACGTTAGCAGGCGGGAAAACACAAAAATACTGTCGAGTTCATTTTTGAGGATCTTTGCTTCTTCATTGCAGGGTGTCCTGTTCGCTTCTTTACCCAAACTATGGTGAATAACTTCCTAATGAAGGTCTGGTGATGAAACCTGGATTAAATATACCATGGCCTGATGTTACAACATGGCCTGAAAATCCCAGCAGGCAGTTATTTTCTCCTGATCAGGAGGTGATGTGGTCTGAGGGAAGAGTGCACATGCTTTGTGTTTTCTAAATGGAGTTTGTTATCCAGTACATTCACACCATGAACACTTACTCCTGATACATTATACAACACTTCCTCCTGTATTGTGCGCTGATACATTATACAACACTTCCTCCTGTACTGTGCACAGATACATTATACAACACTT
>BRDA01035346.1:0-15297 GCA_036984385.1 Crenuchus spilurus | reverse complement strand
ATATATATATATATATATATATATATATATATATATATATATATATATATATATATTATAGTGAGTATTAATTATGTTTTAAATATATATATGAACATGTAGCAATAATATGTGTGAAATGTATTAAATATCTATACTTTTTGCATGTTAGATTATATCTGTGTCTCCTACAGTCAAATCATTTTTGTCCTAAAAATGTATGAAAACAAGTACATGCCATGACACACTTTAATTTGGCATTTCGCCTGAATCTGTTCTTCTGCCCATGTCCTCCTCCTGGCTGCCTAATAAAGACTGACTGAACAGAATGACAGTGCTGAATTATGTATTCATATTATGTACCTTGTCAGTTTGGCTCTCGTTCATATTGAGGTGAGACAACACTTGATTTAAAGTCTCTGGTGTCCTCGTCAGGAAGGTACAACATTTTTCGAGGGCTTGTGCGAAGGCAGTAATTAAAGCGAGTTTAAAATTCGGTTGTATAAAACTGCTTGTAATTTACATCGCCCAACAATGAGCCCATGGCTAACTTCATGTTAGCATAGTCGCGTTGTGCCGCCAATGCTAATTTAAAAATCCATGCTGAGGCACGCATAAACAACTACTTTCATTATGTGTCCACTGCAAGAAGGGGGCGGAGGAGGTTATAAATAAAAATAAACACTCTGCACACGCAGAGACTGAGACAGTGTTTCTGCTTAGTGACTCTAGTATGAGTAGATGGTGTTGAAGTGACTGTGACAGGCCTAATAACAGTAATTGCTAGCAGGCTAACAGTAGAGAGCAGAGGAGCACAGGCTTTTTGACAGACTCAGCCTGAACAATAGAGGAACAGTCAGACAGCAAGGCCTCATCAGGAGTACAGCCCTGATCTCCATACTCTCACTTCACACACCAGAAGTCTCAGTGCTGCTAGGGCTGCTTTTGTGTTAACATGGTATGTAACGTAGTGTAATGAGTATGTTTGATTCAGGATAAGGTATCTGTAATTTCCTCAAATCTCCAGATAACATGGATTGAAATGTCGTAACCTGGATGTTCTAGGTGTTTCTCAGTAACAGGTCTGCAAAGAATGGCTCAAGGGAAGAGCACTATTGACAATTTATGTTGTAAGAACAAATTTAGAGGAACACAAAACAAAAGAGTGCACACAGCTGATAAACAAAAACAGATTAAAATTACTCCACATTTATTGTCAGACTATACAAACATTAACATTACACCATGGCGTACAACTACAGATTCATACTGGATTAAAATCACTCCACAGTTATTACTGCCAGTCTGTAAAAATCTAAACACGACAACAGATTCATACTGGATTAAAATCACTCCACAGTTATTACTGCCTGTCTGTAAAAAACTACACACAACAGCAGATTCATACTGGATTAAATCACTGCACAGTTATTACTGCCAGTCTGTAAAAATCTAAACACGACAACAGATTCATACTGGATTAAAATCACTTCACAGTTATTACTGCCAGTCTGTAAAAAACTACACACAACAGCAGATACATACTGGATTAAAATCACTCCACAGTTATTACTGCCAGTCTGTAAAAAACTACACACAACAGCAGATACATACTGGATTAAAATCACTTCACAGTTATTACTGCCAGTCTGTAAAAAACTACACACAACAGCAGATTCATACTGGATTAAAATCACTCCACAGATAAAACTGCCAGTCTGTAAAAAACTACACACAACAGCAGATTCATACTGAATTAAATCACTCCACAGTTATTACTGCTGGTCAGTAAAAAACTACACACAACAGCAGATTCATACTGGATTAAAATCACTCCACAATTATTACTGCCAGTCTGTAAAAAACTACACACGACAGCAGATTCATACTGGATTAAATCACTGCACAGTTATTACTGCCAGTCTGTAAAAAACTACAAACAACAGCAGATTCATACTGGATTAAATCACTCCACAGTTATTACTGCCAGTCTGTAAAAAACTACACACGACAGCAGATACATACTGGATTAAAATCATTTCACAGTTATTACTGCCAGTCTGTAAAAAAACTACACACAACAGCAGATTCATACTGGATTAAAATCACTCCACAGTTATTACTGCCAGTCTGTAAAAAACTAAACACGACAACAGATTCATACTGGATTAAAATAATTTCACAGTTATTACTGCCAGTCTGTAAAAAACTACACACAACAGCAGATTCATACTGGATTAAATTACTCCACAGTTATTACTGCCAGTCTGTAAAAAACTACACACAACAGCAGATTCATACTGGATTAAATCACTGCAAGTTATTACTGCCAGTCTGTAAAAAACTACACACAACAGCAGATTCATACTGGATTAAATCACTGCACAGTTATTACTGCCAGTCTGTAAAAAACTACACACAACAGCAGATTCATACTGGATTAAATTACTGCACAGTTATTACTGCCAGACAGCACAACAGAGTCATACGGAATTAAATCACTTCACAGTTCATAATGCTGGTCTGTAAAAAACTACACACAACAGCAGATTCATACTGGATTAAATCACTCCACAGTTATTACTGCCAGTCTGTAAAAAACTACACACGACAGCAGATACATACTGGATTAAAATCATTTCACAGTTATTACTGCTGGTCTGTAAAAAAACTACACACAACAGCAGATTCATACTGGATTAAAATAATTTCACAGTTATTACTGCCAGTCTGTAAAAAACTACACACAACAGCAGATTCATACTGGATTAAATCACTCCACAGTTATTACTGCCAGTCTGTAAAAAACTACACACAACAGCAGATTCATACTGGATTAAATCACTGCACAGTTATTACTGCCAGTCTGTAAAAAACTACACACAACAGCAGATTCATACTGGATTAAATTACTGCACAGTTATTACTGCCAGACAGCACAACAGAGTCATACGGAATTAAATCACTTCACAGTTCATAATGCCGGTCTGTAAAAAACTACACACAACAGCAGATTCATACTGGATTAAATCACTCCACAGTTATTACTGCCAGTCTGTAAAAAACTACACACGACAGCAGATACATACTGGATTAAAATCATTTCACAGTTATTACTGCTGGTCTGTAAAAAAACTACACACAACAGCAGATTCATACTGGATTAAATCACTCCACAGTTATTACTGCCTGTCTGTAAAAAACTACACACGACAGCAGATTCATACTGGATTAAATCACTCAACAGTTATTACTGCCAGTCTGTAAAAAACTACACACAACAGCAGATTCATACTGGATTAAATCACTCCACAGTTATTACTGCCAGTCTGTAAAAAACTACACACAACAGCAGATTCTTACTGGATTAAAATCACTCCACAGTTATTACTGCCAGTCTGTAAAAAACTACACACGACAGCAGATTCATACTAGATTAAATCACTCCACAGTTATTACTGCCTCTCTGTAAAAAAACTACACATGACAGCAGATTCATACTGGATTAAATCACTTCACAGATAAAACTGCCAGGCTAAAAAAATACACCCAATAGAATCATGATGGATTAAATAACTCCACAATTATTACTTTCAGACTGTGAACATTACACATCAGATTCATACTATTAGTCATTCTACTCATACTTTTAAAATGACCCCACAATTATAACTAAACAGACTGCAGATCAGTCTTGTTGGTAATCATGTAAATGACATTAGTTGTCCATGTAAAAGCGATTCAGCTTCAACAGTTGTGCATGTGCATGTGTACGAGCCATTTTAAACTTTAAAATTGGTTGTATAAAAACATTATTACATGGACATCTTCATTACACTTGTGAAAGATTTAGAAAGAGAGGAGAGAGTATATTTTCCTCGATTTCTGTTGCTGCTCGAGCCATCTGTAAATGAGAGCTGGATAGATGTGCAGAAAGCTTTGCCTTGAGTGTTGAGTGGAAAATGATCCTGCTGCCAGATGCCATCTCTTCTCACATTAAAGCTGTGCTTTAGGCAAAGGTGAGACAAAAGAAAGTCAATTCTGTTTAGAGAGCTTTGGTAAGTTCACTAATGTCTGCTATGTACACCTGACGCTGTTACGCGGCATCTTATACGTGCTGACTGTTTTAAAGCAGCTGCTGAGAACTAAAAAATAAAAAAGTTCACTCAAAAATCATACTTTCTACTGCTCGATCAGCCAAGAGTCCAAATGACAAATGCTAAATGTAAACATATGGTCACATGGGTCGACAAGCAGTAACACTTCCTGACAAAAATTGTTCTAGAAGTCAATGCAGGTCCTTCACAACCAATTTCTGAAAGAACTCTGCAGTAACTGCAGACCATGAACATATGGAGCAGAGTGGCACATGAGAGGCCTTTGGCCTTGTGTGCTGTCAGCTACAATTCTAACGTGAATTTCCTGAAAACTGGGACTTTTGCCACTGCTGGTCAAATTCAGCTACTTCCTTCACACTATGACCTTTGATGGTCAACATCAGTTTTTTTCCAGTCATTAACATCTGCTTTGTGACCTATTTTCCACACACTGAATAAGACAGTCACTGCCCTGTATCACCTCTTCTCAATCTATGAATCCCGTCACATGCCCTGTAGGTATTTATAGTCACTACATAAAATGTACATAAATGTAAAATCAGAACGCAATGATATGCAAATCTCACAGACCCATATTTTATTCACAGCAACATGTTGAAAATGAGACTTTTTATGGGATTTTATGTTGAAAGTGAAACATTTTTACCATTTTATGAAAAATATTAACTCATTTAGAATTTGATGGCAGCAATGCTACGATGGCCGAGAAGACCCAACGTGCTGCAGATTCACAAACGCACTGCAAATACAGAAAACACTGTCATCAAAATGACAACATGAACACTACATTTAACAAATGCGGTGACGATTCACAAAACAAATGGAAGTTCACAAAAGCGCTGCAAAACCATTCACAACATAACAGAAGTGTTTCTGGAGGACATTAAAGGACGTGGAACCATACATGGCGATGCTATATGTACTGTGTATATAATATATAATATATATATATATATATATTATAGTTAGCAAGTATAACCAAACTTGCTTCTCATTATAGATGCTGTCACGGCTATAATGTGTGTGTGTGTGTGTGTGTGTCTTGATTAATCGTGATTACACAATGTGATTAATTGTGATTAGCACTACTTATAATGGTTTATAATACTAAATAGATGTTTTACTTGCAGCTTATCCATGTATTGCATTTTCACTGTGGATGTTATGTTTCTATTCTTATCTGCTTGGGCTTGTGGTGGGCCATTCTGCATTCCACAAACACACACAGTGTCGGCTGGCATTTGTTTCACTTAAGCATTGTGTGTATTTGTGTGTGTGTGTGTGTGTGTGTGTGTGTGTGTGTGTATGTGAGTCATGAAATATGACACAAAGGACAAGGACACTTGCCCAAGTGGAGAGTAATCTAATCAAATGTGTGCAGGTAGAATAAGCTTATACCCAGTGACAAAAAAAACAGTGCTCTGAGGCTGTGAGAGAAAGGGTGAGGCAGACAGGCAGAAATGAAATGAAGGTCAAACTACATCTACACTGAGTAGCCTAATACACTTGTACTAGCACAACAAATACTACCCAAATAATACCCGGTGACCCTGTGGTGGTCTCTTTCAAATACTAAGTCACTGATTTAACACTGTTGATATGCTTTCCTAGCTTGACCCTTCAAATCATATGTGGTTCCATACTGAGCTGCTCATGTGTTATTGCAATGATGATGGCCCAGTGCTACGCTCATATCTGTGTTGATCATCACTGGGGCAATGATTGGGGCAGCCGTGGTCTGGTAGTTATGGATCTGGTCTTATGACCAGAAGGTTGCTGGTTTGATTCCCAGGCAGCATCATGACTGAAGTGCCCTTGAGCAAGGCACCTAACCCCCAACGGCTCCCCGGGTGCCGCGGCTAGGGCTGTCCACCACCTCAGGTCTGTGTGTTTCACTGCACGGTTAGGTTAAATGTGGAGGCCAAATTCTGTTGTGTGCAATCACACTGGCAAAAGTCGAATCTAATCTTTTTATTTCTTTGTAAAATTGTACATCATTAAACAGATGATAACGGCAATATAATTAACATTAAGACTCTAATTTTAAATTCTTGCTGTTATTTTATATTGAAAATTAACATAATGAAAATTGTAATTAGGGTCTTACCTATATACTGGCATATTTATATGTGATATTTATATGAATGATATGTACCCATATTTTAACATTTTACATCATATTACATCATTAAACTCATTGATTTTTTTTTTTAAATACTATTTCGTCTTTTAGCCAGTCTACAGTGAGTTTCGCCTCATCATGTAAGACATCAATCATAGCGTCTTAGCAGCATAGACACCTAATTTAAGGGTCTTACTCTATACCCCTTTTCCAGAAGTTAACAAGTTACCTGAGGGTCTGATTATGATTATTCATCAGATAAGCCTGTTTGATGCATTTTTAAGACCTGTTTGATGAATGACAAGATTGAAGGAGGCAGGATTTATTTAAATGAGGCACCACTCAGCTCGCCCACATGGCAGAGCTGAAACCAACCACACAGATAGACAGCAGAGACACACCAAGCAATCACAATATTAAAAAGTTTTATTTCAATGATTCATTGTTTTCCTCTCACTAATGTCATTCTGTCTTCTTTCACTAACTTGATCTCTCTTGACCATCCTCTGCTCAGTCATTAACAGTGTTATAACAATGCAATACTGACTCAAGTCAAACAGGTTTTTAGAGATACAGACCCAGTCTCCAAAAATGACCTCAATGTCAAACAGCCACAATAGCACAAAGCCAAAGCAAAGACCGCTGTAGCACAAAAAAACTATAAAATATACTTTCACTCACTGAAGCTTACTTGAAGATGAAAGGTCAAGTTCATGTTTTTTCTAACATTAGTTGGATGTTGCCATGAAAAATAATCATAATCCACTTTCCTGTATTCTGTTGCTATGCATATTTAGATTTTTTCCCCAAAATTTCTGTGTAAATATAAAATGGCAAACTGTAGTTAATACTCATGGGCGGAGTTACACTGGTGGGAGTGCGCAATAAGGGGAGCACAATCCTGAACCAATTGTTTGTGGGTTGGTAGGCATTCCAGATACTCAAATATAGGTGTTAATGTTACATTTTCCTAAATAATGTTAGTTATGCGAATGAACAAATGACTGATAAACTCAGTTCAGCATACTTTTAACAGTAATTTTAAGCACAGTTGACAAAAGGAAAGACATGGTTACAAACAGTGAGTAACAATGTCAATATTTTTGACCAGAGCTACTTTAATACAGTCTGGGGTGAAGTGTTTGAATCCTAAGTTGTGTCATTTTGTAATTTTATTAATCTCCTCTAGATGTGTAACCAGTTGTTGGCCTTCACGTGCAAAGCAACAACCAAACCTCTATGTCTATGTCTATGCATCTGTATGCCAAGTTTAAACCAAACACTGTTATTAAAACCTGATCTAATCTTTTATAGTGAGGAGGACAGCAGCCTGTGGGCTTTTATTGGACCAAACTAAAACAGACTGGCCTTGGTGCAAGTGACTGTACATATGATCTACTGGTGCAATGTTTTCTTCTTGTATTGTTTGTCTGCTATTGTTTGTTGACTCATTGCAATACTACTGTGGTTCAGGGTCCAAGTTTTCAAGGGTGTATATTGAATATGCTACCATTTCTGGAGTCAATTCTTCATCTGATTTAATTCTGTGTGCCCTTTTTTTGAGGGAGGTTACATAGTGGCACCAAATAAATGGAACAGGGATGTGTCCTCACCACCTCTAGACTTCACTGAAGGACCATTTGTAATCTGAAGATCTAAGGACCACATGAGTGAAACTCTGAGTCAATTTTTGTTTTTCAAAGGAAGATGAGACAGGACAGAGATGTGTTTGATGACCAGTGAGAGGAACAGCTATTTCTTGGTGACCAGCAAGCAGATCTACTGCCTCCACCTCCTCCAACTGAAGAGCTTTTATCACCATCTCTTGGGGAAAAGATTTACCAGCTGGAAGAAAGGATGAACAAATTGGAGGATGACATACCCAGCCACAGTAAAAGCTCATTGCGCCTCCATTACACAAGACATAGACAACTAGGAAAGCCAGTTACAAACGCAGCAGAGCAGCCTTCACCAGAGCAGTCGTTCAGTCCTGCATGGGATATCTCATGACTAGACAACTGGAGTGGATGAAGAGGTACAGTTTCAAAAGCAAAACAAATGTTTTCTAGTGTATACCCCCTTAGCAAAGGAGATGGACAAAAAAGAATAATGGAGGAACATAGGACACCACCTCCTCACCAAGTCCTAAGTAGACTTTCCAAGGTTTGTAACTTTGGGAGATGAGATGGATCCTGTCAGTTTCTTTTTTATGTGAGATCTTAGCCGTGCACCCTGTAACCCCCTGGAGTCTGAGGGGTTTTCAGACACTCTGATGTAGTCTGACATGCCTTGACTTTTTCAAATTACACCCATTTAAAATTAGTTTTCCCAAAAGTGTTACAAAGACTATTGTTCAACACAAACTCAGCAACAATGGAATGTCCGGAATTACCATGTCATTATCATATGAATGACAGATTGCGCCATTTGTCGGGAAAATAAAGCACAGCTGTCTGACTTGCTTTCACAAACGTGTCTCTGCTTATTTAAGCTCCTCTCACAAATTTTTCATATATTTTGATCCAAACCATATATATATATATATATATATATGTTTGAAAAGTAGACACTTTGAGGTTTCCGGGGTATGTTTAGTTTTGTTTTGGGTAAGTCTCACCATTACATGAGTGTTTTTGCAGAATTTCGTTAATATGCCACCAGCGGAGAGCCGACTCTAGAAAGTTATGCAATGTGGAAATTCTGGCTGCAATTACCTTAGTTTTAAAAAGCACAGAAAAAGACTGTTGGATGGCTGAGCGAAAATCTGTAAAAATGTGGACTATGTTTAAAGCAGTTTTTCTAAAGGCCTTAGCTGAGCACTATGAAGCACAGGCTGAAATAAGACTGAGCGAGAAAACAAGGAATCCACAAAAGCACTCCAATCTACATATAGCCAGCCTTTGAAGAGGTAAACCAATGATGAGCTAGTAAGTGTAGGATCATTGATTGAAAGAGACAGCATAGGCCAAGTATTTCTTGAAAGAGTCTGCCAGCAAGAGAGGGCAGAAATATCCCCTGATAAATCTAAAAAAGCCATGGCAGCCCCTGGACAAACATTTGTTGCTCTGGATGCCCTAAATCACTTTTTCTTCCCTCGGAGTTGAGGGAATGGAATGTGGAAGTCATTTGCACACAGGTAGCTCTTTTTTACTGAATCGAGGAGCATAGAGTGACACAGTCAGAGGAAAAGGAGAACACAGACAGTCCAGTGCAGGGCAGGCTTTGCTACTGGCGATTGGCCACCAACAAGGGGCAGAAGGGAAAGTGGAATTGAGATGCCTTCTCTCTGGCCAAGAATTCCACAGTCCATTTTATGTGATGAGTATTCAGGACATTTCTTCTCTGTCATTATGGATTAAGACTTGCAAAATCATTATAAATTACCAAACACCAGCCATCATTTCACATTCTTATAGAATATGAAGCAAGTTGCCTACAGCAATTTGTATCTGACCCTAGAAGCAATATGTCTGGGTGACCCAGAAACTCAGCAAGAGATCAGAGTTAGTTGATATAACAGGTGCTGACCCTGATGTCAAAGAACAGTTGTATCATATTCTGTCTAGTTGGTCATCAGTCTGGACATTATTGTCACTAATTAGAATATCACTACAGATATCACAATGACTTTACAGTTGCTGTGAATCAGCAATTCACTGAAAAGGAGATCAAGGTCATGCTAGACTGGTAGATTATTCAGCAATCAACATCCCCTTGTGTCTTCCGTGCGGTACTTCTACCAAAAAGGGACCAGGTACCTGATTATTTGTTGACTACCACAAACTGTAGCCAAAGCACAACAGATAGCCAGCATCACTACTAGAGAGATATTTACTCCCTGAGGAATTACTGCATACCATGTCTCTGACTGCACTGCTCAATTTACATCACATCTGCTTCACTCTGTCTTTGGTCAATGGGGTGCAGTGCAGAAACTTGCCACTGGTTACCATCTGCAAACCTACCTCAGACAGCAAATCAACTGCTCACTTAAAACCATGATGGCTTCCTACATGAGAAATAACCACTGATTGTGGGATCAGTGGTTGCCAGAATTCAGGTTCTCAATCAACGCAGCTTGGCAGGAAAACACAGTCTACACTCCTGCTGAAATATCCTTTAGGAAGGAAGCTGGAAGGTCCTTTGGAGAGATTCCTTGGTCAAACTCTCCACCCATGATGACTATCACTTGACACATAGGCAGCAAGAACTTATCCCCGAGGTGCTGGAGAATATGAAAAAGGTACAACATAAGCAGGTCAAGTACTACAACCAAAAAAAGAATCCAACCGAGTGTCCAAGAAGATCTGGTGTCAGTGAGGACTCATTCTTTGACTTGGTTTGGGGTTAACTTCTCTGCCAGAATGGCAGAAAAGGGGAAAGGTCCAGCAGAAATCATCAAGCCTTTAAGCAAAGTCACATAGAAAATAGCTTTTTGGCTATGTTCACATTACAAGCCTCATTGCTGAAATCTGATGTTTTGCTCATGTGTATTGACGGTTCACATTCACAAATGTAAGTGATCTGTATCTGTCTGTAATTCAAACCAATCTGTCCCTGAATCAACTCACATGCATACGGTAAACGGTTAAACTTCAGAGTTGGCGGTTTGCAGGGTTTCTGCATTCCTGTTACAAAATCAGTAGGAGGTTTGGCGGATCTGGCAACCCTTTATTTGAGAGCTGACTGATGTTAGAAAAACTGGTAAACAGATGTGTTAGTAGCTGATGTGTGATGGTGTTTTGCTCAGGAGGTCAGTAAACAGGTGCTGGACTGTACATGATCAGGTGAAGAAGGTGAATAAATGCCAGCTGGCTGCTTTTACTGTTTTTACAGCTACGTGAGTAAATGAGAGAAGCCAACACTGCCTCACCCTTTACACACATGTGTACCAGCAAAAAGACATGAAATCTGATCTGACCATCACATTCAGGTCACATGTCCACAGATCTGATACGTATCTGATCTAGAACCACATATGAAAGTGACTCAAATCTGATGTGAATAGATGGGATCTGACGTCCACACAGCCTGAAAACATCAGATCTGAGCCACATTAAGACAAAAGATCAGATCTGAGTCACTTCAGCCTGATAATGTGAACGTAGCCATAGTGAAAAACCTGATAAAACCAACATCATCCACATGCAAAACATTAAACCTTATTTCAGCAATGATGGGTCCTTTTTAAGGCTGAGTATGTAATTGACATGGTCACAAATCCCATGTTTTGTCATTTTACTGATTTCCTCTAAACATCCTCACCAGGATATTTTCTTTTGATATAAAAGGAAGTAGAATAGCTTTTCCTGTCAGGAAGAGGTAGAGGGTGTTTGTTACACAAGTTCCTGAAATGCTCTGTTCCTGAAAACCTGTTAGGTCCTTTCCTAGAAAACTAAGTAGAACCCCAGACATTTATTTTTACATTTACAGTGGCATGAAAAATTTGGGCACCCCTGATAATTTTCTTGATTTTTCTTTATAAATCACTGGTGGTTCGGATCAGAAGTTTCAGTTAAATACATCATTTAGCAGACAAACACTGTGATATTTGAGAAGTGAAATGAAGTTTATAGGATTTACAGAAAGTATGCAATAAATATTTAAACAAAATTAGGCAGGTGCATAAATTTGGGCACCCCAATAGAAAAATTCCATCAATATTTAGTAGATCCTCCTTTTGCAGAAATAACCACCTCTAAATGCTTCCTATAGCTTCCAGTGAGAGTCTGGATTCTGGTTGAAGGTTTGATGGTTTCTGAGCATGGACAGCCCACTTTAAATCACACCACAGATTTTCAGTAATATTCAGGTCTGGGGACTGCAATGGCCATTCCAGAACATTGTACTTGTTCCTCTGGATGAATCCCTTAGTAGATTTTGAGCAGTGTTTAGGGTCATCGTCTTGTTAAAGTATCCAGCCCCGGCACAACTTTGTCACTGATTCTTGAACATTGTTCTCAAGAATCTTTTGATACTGAATGGAATCCCTGCGACCCTCAACATTAACAAGATTCACAGTACCTGCACTGACCACACAGCCCAACAGCATGATGGAACCTGGGTAGCAAGTTTTTGTCTTGGAATGCTGTGTTCTTTTTCCGCCATGCCCCTTGTTATGTCAAAATAACTCAATTTTAGTTTCATCAGTCCACAGCACCTTATTCTAAAATGAAGCTGGCTTGTCAAAATGTGCTTTAGCAAACCAAGCAACTGTTTGGGGTGTGTGTGCAGCCTCTCCTTGTGCAAAGTGCGCTGAATAGTTGAACGATGCACAGTGACACCATTTGCAGAAAGATGATGTTGTAGGTCTTTGGAGCTGGTCTGTGGGTTGACTATGACTGTTCTCACCATCCTTCATCTGCTATGTGATATATGTAACTGAAATTGCTGATCCAAACAACCAATGACTTATAAATGAAAATCATGAAAATTAACAGGGATGCCCAACTTTTTCATACCACTGTATTCACTAGTGCAACTCCAAATCAGACTTTTACATGTATTTACTTTGACTTTTATTTCATTGCAGACAGTAAGTTTCATGTTTTGTTTCTTCAAGTTAATTTCATTTTTAATAAACATCAATTCCTGAATTTCAGGTCTGTTGGAAAACTACAGCATTTACCACTTTCTAATGTTGCCATTCCATCTCACAACATTTAAAAGATGTTACTACTGGTTAGTCATCACATTTTTAATGGCAAAGTCTCTATTCAAGACAGGTCAGCACTGTAGGCAGGTAAGTTCAATATCCATACCCTCTTCTTCTGCACCAATGCCTTTGTAATGTGTGCAGCATGTTGTTTTGAACCGTCTTCTTGAAAAATGCTTGAGCACCCATGGAAAAACTGTTGTCTTGAAGGCAGCATATGCTGCTCTAAAATCTCAACATACTATTAATAAGTGTAAATTACCTTTGCCAAGGGCAGTGACACAACCCACATACCAGGTCAGACACTGATGTTTTGATTTGTTGCTGATAACAGTGTGGCCCTTTTAGTTTTAGTTGGTCATGAGCACACAACCTTTCAAAAAAAAGAAAAAAAAGTCAAAGCCACTAATGGGCATGGTTAAAATGAGATTTCTTTTTTGAACAGTAAAGTTTTAAATACCATTTGTGAATGTAACTGTGTTTGCAAAAGGTTTGACAGGTTAATCTCTTGCCCTTGTGGTTATAACAGCTGTTGATGAATGATGGTTCTTGATGAAGGTCATCTAGGGATTGGAGATCACAGGTGTTCAGCTTATGTTTGAGCCCTTGCCCTTTATTTACTGAAATTCCTCTAGATTCCTTTAGTTATTTAATGATATTACGCATTGTAGACGGAGAAATATGCAAATCCCTTCCAATCTTTCTTTGAAGAACATTTCAAGGGCCCCGAGTGGCTCAGCGGGCAAAGACGCTACCACTATGACCTGAGAATCGCAAGTTTGAATCTCGGTCATGCTGTTTGCCATCAACAGCTGGGGCCCAAGAGAGCAAAAATTGGCAGTGCTCTCTCTGGGCGGGTAGATGGCGCTCTCACTCTCTCTATCACTTTCACATTGCAATGTCTGCTGGCTCAGGTGTCTACTGATTGGTCCAATTGGAGCTGTGTGCCTTCCTCTGAGCATGTTACGCTCTCCAGTGACGGTGTATCAGCGGTGATTTGAAAAGAGGCGGTGGCTGCATCACACGCAACGGAGGAGGCTTGTGCTTGCTTGCACCCTCCTAGAGTCAGGGACATTGCAAAGTGATGAGGAGAGGCCTAATGGAGGGGATGGGCTAATTGGCTACCACTACATTAGGAAGGGGATAAAAATTGGCAGAAACCTAGAAATAAATGATTAAAAAAAAAAAAAAAAGAACATTTCAAGAATTTTCTCATGCATTTGTTGACCTTCCGCAAAGATTCAGACTTTTGTGGATACTGCTTTTGTACTAGATCATGATTATAATCAACTGTTGACATTACCTGTTTGAAATTATATCATTAATTAATTTTTTTTACCTCATTAGTAGCCCTCAATTGTCCCTGTCTCACATTTTTGGCATGTGTTACCTGAAATGTAGGAAAGGATGTATATTAACGAGTGAAATGAAGTTGGCCAAACAAATATTCATACTGTCTGCAATGCAATAAAAGTCAAAGTAAATGTAAGAAACACATTTTAGGTGCATTTTCCATTCTGCTCCAACTTTCAATTTGGGGTTGTAGTTTCTCCTGAGCAGTTTGATATTCAGAATGGATCTAAGGACTCAAAGAACATTCAGTGAGGATTCATATCCAGTACTGGGCAAGGCAACAACCAAACGTGTCCTGCAAACACTGTCCACCTCGATATCAAGTTTAAACCAAACACTGTTGTTAAAACCAGTATGGCTGATCTAATCTTTTAAAGTGTGGAGGACAGCAGCCTGTGGGTTTTTATTGGACAGACATGAAAAGTTTGGGCCTGATGCAAGTGTCTGTACATACGATCTAATGGTGTAGGGTTTTCTACAGGTGGTATTGTTTGTTTGATATTGCTTGTTTGCTCAACTCAATATAATTGTGCTTCAGTTTTTAAGAGTGTATACTGAACATGTTAACATTTTTAGAGTAAGTGGTAAAAGTCAGAAAGAAGCAGGAAATCACACATCAGATTTAATTCTGTGTACCCATTTTTATCTGAGGGACGTTATGTTCTATCATAGACACCAAACTGAAATGATGGACAATGACACAAAGAAACCAATAGCTCTCTTTGTCACTCTCTCCCTATATTTGTCACTCACACTCACATTTGATCCCCAGGCAGGTCATGACTGAAACGTGAAGGCACCTAACCCCCAGCTGTTCTTTGGGGGCCTTGAAAAAGTTGAATCTAATAATTCTCTCTTACTCTCTTGTCCACTTGCTCTCAAAATAAAATTGATTTCTGGGCATCAGGGAGGTGGTACCAATATGTGGGAGACTACCAGAAGTTCTGGGATTCTTCTATATGATGATGATAATAGAGGGGTTGGACAATGAAACTGAAACACCTGTCATGTTAGTGTGGGAGGTTTCATGGCTAAATTGGACCAGTCTGGTGGCCAATCTTCATTAATGT
>BRDA01035345.1:7500-26736 GCA_036984385.1 Crenuchus spilurus | reverse complement strand
AAAATATTGACATTTGCCATCTCCACATCATTGCATTCAGTTTTTATTCACAATTTGTATAGCGTCCCAACGTTTTTGGAATCCGGTTTGTATTTATATTTATCATAAAGTGGCTATGTGTTAATACACAGCACAACTATCTTCTTGGTTTGAAATAAATAATGATTGGGCAGTTTAATTAGACCTTTAAAAGATCAGGAGAAAATGTGCGTGCTTGGGCTTTAATACCAATCTAGCACTGTCCTTGCTTATAAATCTGGTTATTTGTATGAAAAATGTAAAAGCCTTGGTATCCCCTCATCTGTCTTATAAAGTGGTGTATGTTCAAGCCAGCAAGGTGGTCTGTCTGAAAAATAAAGGTCCAGTAATGCCACACGGTGCCATGTAATGACCCTGAAATGGGGTTTGTCATTAAGGTCGATGACCGCATAGTGTTGTTATTCATTCTTGCTCATCTATTACACTCCAACTTCAGTGGAGGTCAGGTCAGGTGAGTGACCATATACATCCTTACCATTAGGCTTCTAGTTCCTTCATCCTTCTTCTGCAGAAAGTCAGCGAGGGAAAGATAGATCTCTTTTCATTTGCCAGCAGGCGAAACAGGAGGCATCCAATACCTCCCTCACCTTCACATTCGTCTCTCCACCTTCCATTACCGAGACAACAGGAAGCCTCCCTTTGTTTTCCCTCACCTTCGAAACTCATCCCTGCCTCCCTCAAGCCATATAAACACACAACACACCAGCTGGCAAGCTCAGATTTATTGACTCTAAATATTTGATAGGTGTCTTGGTGGAGACCGTCACTTTCATGTATTGCCCAATCTTGACATGGATCTCTCACTTGCCGGAGTTAGCACGGACTTCAGTTCTTTATTTATTTATCTCGCATCATGGTCTGTAGGCGTTGGGATAATGGCTCGGGGGAATTGCGTAATTGGATCGCTTTCATTTCTGAGAGAGCAGATCCGAAATTGACTGGTGATAGATGCCGACAATTACGACCAGCAGAGAGGACCGTCGGGCTGCCGCAATATCATGTGCTGTGAGCCAATTACTTTCAATCAGTCCCAGCAATGGAAGAGGGCATGGGGGATATGTCTTTTTTCCAATCTAGAACATTCATTGCAAAATGAGCTTTGTACATGACAGTACAATCATTATTATGTTCCAAACAAAAATAACAATGTTCAATGATTTTTAAATGTGAAGCTAAAAGCTGTGAATTGATCAGAATTTTCTTGATGCTCCACATCAATAAAGTACTCTAATGTGCAAATAAAATACCACAGGAATGATATCTATTGATATTTCATACCTGTTACTTAAAGAAGCTTAGGAATAGGACTGATTTATTTAGCTAATGTTACCATCATTTATCATTCACTTAGATGACAAACATCAAGTGTATTAAGTTTATTTTTAAAGTTCTGTATTGTAACCCTTTCAGCTCCAAGCCATTCCTGTATTTTTGTATTTGCCTCCTTCATATATAAGTACACAGTGCACTCATTTCTGATTACAATATGTATGTTGCATGTCTTTAAAATCTGCACTTAAATTTCTTTAACATTTGCAAAATCTCAGGGATGAGATGCAGCAAGAGATACTTTTTATGCTAGAAATGGAAAAGAAAATTGGAAAAGGCTGTATATGTGCCAAATCTGAAAAGGGATACAACACATTTATTTATATAATGATCATCAATTACAAAAAATCACCTGCCTAATCTTATGTACACCCCCCTCATGCCACCAAAACTGTTCTGACCCAACAAGGCATGGACAGGACAATGCCTCTGAAGGAGTCCTGTGTTATCTGGCACCAGCAGATCCAACAAATGCTTTACTGGATTGAGATCTCTTTGTCATGTTTCTCAAACTACTGAACAGTTTATGGAGTGAGGAAGGGTGCTGCTAAAAGAGGCCACTGCCATTAGATAATACCACTGACATCAAGAGTTGTATATGGTCTCAACAGTGTTAGATAGGTGGTACCATTTAAGTGTTATGTAGGTATTCACATACATGCCAGGACCCACAATTTTACCCAACATAGCATTGCCCAATGCAGTATGTTTTGACACTTGTTAGCTATTTGTGCTACAGTGCCTCTTCTTTTGAATCAGACCACCTGGGCTAGCCTTCACTTCCCGTATATGCATACATATCTTTCCTTCCTTGAACCACTTTTGGTATGTATTGACCACTATATGCTTGGAACACCACACAAGACCTGGTTCTTATCAAAGCAGCTGAGATCCTTTTGCTTAGCCATTTATCCTGCTTCCAAAACAACAACATGAAGAAATGACTTACTGCTTAAGATATCCCACCCTTTATACAGGTGATACTGTAACAAGATAATCATTGTTATTCACTTCACCTGTTAATAGTTTTAACGGCTAATTCACATGTCAGTGACTAATCAGAGTGCTTGTCCTGATAGTTATATTTTATGGCACCTATAGGGGCGCTAGAAGCTCATTTCCAGTTGCAGTCTATTGCATGATATTATGTGGGAATAGGCAGTTTAAAAGAGGATGTGCTGCTGTTTCATTCCCACTGGCTCTTGGATCCAGACTAATGACATGTAAAAGATTTCATTAGCTGATCTGAATAAGTCCTAAACAAACTGAATCCACTGAAAATGAATACGTTTTTAATCAGTCACTGAAGACTAGTTTTGCTTTGATCTCTGAGAGTTGGCCATGAGTTGTAAAGAAACCATTCAGCACTCAGCATTTCTGGTAATGTCTCAAGCATGTCACACATATTACCGTATATCTCTATGAGTAATGACTGACTTTTGGTGAAGTTTGCTTTGCTAACATATTGCTAACAAAGTGACCAACCTTTAAAAAACAAACTTTCTCACTGAAACATCCATACAAAGGCGATGGATGGTAGCTTGTCTCTGAGTGGCGCCACTCCATAGAGACAATCAATGAAAAGCTCAGTTGTGCTGTAGATATTGAAAACTGTTTGTTCAGGATGGTGCTCAGGGTCATATTTTTCATCATTTGCCAAGAAAGCATTGCAACCTTCAATTCCCTAGCAACAGATTCTTTCCTATAATCACACCTGGATGTGTCACAGAAGGGAATGCAGGCATGGTCGTTGTTTATAAGCAGACAGCATCTCCATCCCTCTGGATATGAAGGTACAGAGATGATCTTTTATTTACTGTGGACGGTTCTCCGAGGGCATGCAACCAACTCATGATCTAGACAACAGAACAACAGCAGCATGAGCTGGGCAATGAATCTCAAATGCCAAGGTGCAGTCTAATGAGATTTAGCCCATGGGCAGAGGTGAGTGTGAAGCAGTAGTTTGTAGAAGAATATGGTTTACACAGTTTTCATTTTCCCTCAATTGTGTTTGAGTTGCCAAAATATGCTTTTTTCTGCCTGGAGAAAAGTAAAGGTCTGGAAAAGTAAAAAGAGGGAATAAAAAGCTCCAAAATTACAGTAGTTAGCTATGAAATGCACTTTTTTACATATACTGTACATATATTTGTATTAATACAGTTTAACCCTGGAGTTGGCAGACCTGCCTGTGGGAACAAAACCAAAATTTTGCATAAACACTAATGTATAACTACTTTTAATTTATGTATAGCTTGAATCAAAATATATTTTAATAATAACATGGGAATTCCGGACATTCCTTTGGTGGGTTCCAGTCACCTGGAATTTGAGGAATATGTATTGAACAAAGACCTCTCACCTGAGTGTTCACAACTATCTCATAAATATTAAATGTAGGGTTACTGACTGAGGAAAAGAAAGTGTCACCTCACATTTGTTAAGCTTTAGAAATTAAACCACATAGAATTTCTAAAAACTGTGATGACCAGTGTGTATCCAACACCTCTGTTTATTGTTTTTTCACAATATATCAGCACATCTGAAAATAGGTTTTTGGAAAGTCAAAGTTTAGAGAGGATTTAATCAAAATATAGATTTATTACACTCTTACTGTTTTGACACTGTGTAACACTTTGGAGACAAATCATTTTAGATGGGTGTAATTTGTAAAAAGTCAGGCCATGTAAGACTACATCAGTGTGTCTGAAAATCCCTCAGACTTCAGGGGGTTAAGGCAAATATGTGTGGATTTAAGCAATTACCACAAAGCTAACTGGCACACATATGCCTCCATTACTTGTTAGCTAAAATAGCCATGTAGCTTCAGTGCAAAGCTAAAACCAGTCCAAAAGTTCTGGGCAACAAACATGCCTTGGCTGATTGACTATATCTGGGAACATTGTTTGTAAAAAGATTTTGTAGTAAGTTTACCAAGGATATGGCCAGTGGACCACAATGAACCTTCTGCACATTCATCCATTTGTGCGGTCACTATAGACTGAGCTACTCTGCCATTTCACTGCTCCTTAATAGATGTCTTGCACAGGTGCTTACCCATGCACACCTCGAGATATGTGTTCAGAGCCAAGCTTTCCAGAGCCAAACAGGCTGTGCTAATCCTTTGAAGCTCCATCCTCATTGATTTGGTTCACTACTTCATTTGCATTCTAAGTTGCTAATAAAAGAATATGTTGCCATTCTGTCCTACACTGCAGGGTATGTTTTTCTCTTTTTCCTTTCAAGAACAGATGACCAGCAGTATTTCATTTTAACAAGGCATGCGGTGATGATTTGGAACAACTTGCACTCATCGGGGAGTGGGGGGAGGTGAATCAAAAGCGTACACTGAACATCTTGTTATTTTTGTTTCGGTGGCCTATTTTACCCCCACCCCACCCCAAAAAATGAATTAATTTAGCTAATAGCCCTCATCTTTGCTGTCCTTTCTAAGGAGGCCTGAGGGGTGACAGGCCGAGCCTGAATCTCTGGGGATTGCCGAAGGATAGAGAGCTCATTCATGCAGCACTTTACCATATGGCACTCCTATATGTGTGTGTGTTTGCAAGTGAGCCCCGAGCTCTGACAAATCACCCCCAAAATCTCAAACTTCTCATCTGTTCTCACAAAAAGTAATTACCATCAAGCTTTTCCTGAGATGACTTTGCTTAGATGAACACTGTTTCTCTGCTGCTATGTGCCGATTTTCTGAAGATTGAGTTGAATTCTGTGCCAGAATGAAGGAGATATGTTAGATCTAATTGAGTCTAATTCATTATTCACTCTGGAGAACATTTATTAAGGGTGAGTGAGTAGGCACCAAGAGTGAATGGCCTGAGCTGCACCCAGTGATGCCCCTTAATGTGTTAGCATGCTAGTGACTGTCTCCAAGGGTGTAAATGTGGTTTTATGATGGTATTATGTGGTTATAAATGTACAAAAACATGTAGATTGCGGTGATTGGCCCTGTAAATAAACTGCCCCCGCAGAGTGGTACCAGGCTGATAAGGCGGGCCCTTTTCTTGTTGTCATTACTGGGTTACGTCCTCCTCCAAATCAGTCATTGGTTAATGCGTCCCTTTCGCCTTATTATTAATGCTAGCAATCAGCTCATTATGCTCAGCTGGTTATAGGTTTTAAAGACTCTGGCCCTGTAGTTTGGCACAGAGCCATTTAATTTAATTCCATTTACTTACCCATTTCAGTTTCCTGGTCTGCAGAAAGGCTTTCATCAGGATCCTTGCTCTGCCCCAACTTATTTCCCCTAAATCTCATTTTCCCAGTCCTTGGCCTTCTCTCAGTCTAGAATAAGGAAGTCAGGGACACTACTTTCTTATTTCTTCATTATCTTCATGGGACAATTTGGAGGATTTTTGTTGCCTGAGGAGGAAGCCTGCTGGTAAACCTGTGAGCCTCCCAAGCTATGGTTGTAAATCCAGGCATTGTGCACTGCAGTGTCTCCTCCTCCTTTTTTGGGCACAGAGTGGGACATGGAAGCCTAATGTAGCTGATGTATCAGTTCTGGTAGGGAGGCGTTCCCACCCTAGACCCCCTCAAGTGGTGCTTACGCTATGTAGAGGCACCCCTGGTGTGGAACTGCACTTGTAGAGTGTAGGGATCTGTTTACACCAACCCCAGAAGGCAGCACACTTCAGGAAAGGGTAGAACCTCTGCTTTTAGTGTCCTTGAAGTAAGTTTTTTTTTCCTCTTTGTGTACAGCAGAAGCGTGTGCACTTAATCATCCCCGGTTATGGCATTTATTGTTCTGGGTTATTTTCCTTCATTTTTTAGTACCCACTCCCCTCTTTGCTCTTGAATCCTAACCAGAAGCGTAGTTTTTGTTTTTTTGTTTTTTTGTTTTTTTAATAGGGCTGCATTCCAGAGGGAGCTTGACTTTGAATTGTTGTCTGCAAACTTAATAAGTTAACATTAGCTAATTAATTAACACCAGATATCCACATTTTGAAATGTGCTGGTTTTGATCTCAAATTATTTGCTAATATTATTTTTACTGTAGCAATAATTCTCACATTAGATTGTAGGTAACGAACAATGCCCATGAACACAAAGGTTTGGTTGCCCTGGATTGGTCCAATTTTTCAACAGCAAGTTCACGAGCTCTGTTGTAGGTTGTATTTCTCCTTGTAAAACCTAAGATAAAATTAATAATGTAGAAAACAATAAACCAATTAAAATTGATATTCATATAAAAATGATCTTTCAGCCCTACTTCTAACCTGCAAGGATGACTTTGCCATTCATATCAGATTGACTGATCTCTAATACTTCAAACTAGCACATTAGTCCAGAGGCTTGAAATGGAGGGCCACTGTGAGCTGAATGTAATGCACCTTTTTTTCTTTTGACATGCACTAACACAACAAGTCATTTAACCGTTGTGGTTGGTTGCACGCGCCCCGTTTCTCCAAGCGCTAGTTGGCCCCCTGGGGCTCAGACTCTGTCGGAAGTACCAGGAGCAATGTATTTTATCATAAAAACAATGCTTTATTTGAAATCTCTTAACGGGTCATGCTTTACAAACGAATGGTGTGGCTATTGGGGCCATTTGTAGAAATTGTACAGTTATAAATGTACAGCTAACATGACAAGTGTGCTTTTCTGATTAGGTTGCCATTTCTAAAGCCTGAAGCAAGTCGGCCCTCTGGTTTGTTGTAATGCTCCCCAGCCCAGTGGGAAACCTTCTCTTATTTAAAGAGCAAATGCCTTTAGAAGCAACTATGAGCCGAATGATGTTTGATGCAACACCTTGAACAATGGGTTTAAAAAAATACAAAGCACTGGCTTTTGCTATAATAATTCAATCTGGTGCTAAAAACAAACTCGTTAAGAAGTCAGTCCTTTCAAGCTTGGAGATCAGACACACTGTAATCAGATGCTCTGTAATGTAAGACAAAAAAGACAAAATTATGCAGTTTTTTTCCCTTTGGGTTCAACCTGCCTGCCCTGCATGGCACTAATAATAAACTGAGATTCTAAAGTTCTCTAAAAATCTTTAAAGTACATATGTTCTGGGAGTAACCCAGTCTTTCTTTAAAACACAAATGATATTTACAAGAGCCTTCATTTCAGTAAAGGTTCCTAGTGGACCTTAATTTTTTTAGTGTAGTATTTGCAGAGCAGATTTGAGGTCCAGTAGAGAACATGTGACTGCATAACTAGGAAACCTGGCTGCCAAACCATAACACATGTGAACCAGCAAGAAATAGCTCAACATAAATCAACAGAGCTCAAAAGAGAAACAAAATGAAAAGCAATAAGGCCGTGTTCAGACATCTTATTTTTGGCAGATTTTTTACACGGTCAAATCTGATTTTTCCCAATCACATTCAACAACAAGTTTAAGTGGTTTCATTCACTTTTTGTTGTAACAACCAATACATTCAAACTAAAGAGACACACTGGTAATTGTCCATGAAGAAAAGTGAAAGATATGAGGGAGGATGAGAACAGCTTTGAAGAGGAAACAGAAAAAGAAGGATAGTAGGTCTACCAATAATAACAATGAAGAAGAGAAATGATTGGTACCTGCAGAAATATACTACAGGTCCAATATCATAGAAAAGAAAGTTTGTAGAATGTAGTATAACATTGCTACAAGTTTCAAAAAATGACATTTACTCTCGAGGACATACCGTCCATGTATGGTACAAAAGCAATCCACTTTCATTTCAGGATGTCTCAACACCTCCACCACCCTCACCTTACACACACACACACGCACGCACGCACGCACGCACGCACGCACACACACACACACACACACACACACACACACACTCTTAACTATTTCAGCCTGCTTTTTAAATGAGACAGCCAATTACAACAGAGGTCATTTACATCAGCCTTAAAGGTACAGTAACAAAAACAACATGCAATTCTAAGGGACAAAGAGAGGCTGGAAATGACTGATTAAACATTATTTTAACCCCTAAACTGCAGAATTTGTGTCTTCTATGATTTGTTTTTAGTGAAAGAAATACATTGTGTTTGCTGTTTTTGTATTTAAAATGATTCATGTTTCATGTGGCCTGGACAGCTTCTTGAATTGGTCAAATAGTCCACTGTCTCTGTAGTTCTCCCACACCTATTGAACTGTTTCCCAGAATTCCCGAATGACCCCTGAAGTCACGCATCCCCAGTGTTCTAGTTTAGTCTATTCTATAGACTTTCTTTAGTTAACTGTTTTTTCGAGTACCTGTATATTTCCAAGCATGTATACGATCCTGTTCTCCTGTTTATCTTGTTCTAGTATCTGACCCTTGCTTGTATTTAGACATTTCCCTGGCTCAGACCTCTGTCATGTTTTTGAGGTGCTTGCTTACAGAATCTGGATTGTGTACTGGTTTATGTCTTTGCGCAGGGAATTACACTATTCAACTAAGCCCAGAACAGGATGCCAATCCATCGCTGGGTACACACACACACACACACACACACACACACACACACACATACAGACAAGTTAGAGTACCCAATCCACCTGACCTCCTTTTTGAACTGTGGGAGGAAACCCACGCAGACACGGGGAGAACATGGAAACTCCGCTCAGATGGGGACTCATCTGACCAAGACCTCAAAGCTGAGAGGTGAAAGTGCTAACCACTAAACCACCGTACCATTCTTCAGTAAACTCTTTTTCTCTTAATCACAGCTTCCAGCCTGACTAGTAGTAACAATGGCATTTCTGTCTGTGTACATTTCTGGTATTTTCGAATAAACCAGCCAGTTGGCCAAGAAAAGACCATAAAGAATAGAAAAGACATTTAATTTTATTTTAGGTGATGTAACAACTCAAAGTGGAGTGAGGAAAGTTTATAACTATTCAAGCATGCAGTTAGCATCATGCTTATTGGGGTACCTTGAATTACAGATCATTTACATTAGCGGACACAGCACATGTCTAACATTTTAATTAGAAAATACTCCTTTAATGTGATGTTTGGTTGAGATCGGGACGTCCTAGACAAAAGCTAACACACGGTTCAGCCCAGGGTCTCAGACAGCTGACTGTGTTTGGTCCAATTCATCTCAAGCTTTTTGCAGTAGGTGGATGTGTGTGTGTGTGTGTGTGTGTCCTTCATGCTGTGCATTTCGTGATGGAATCAAGTCCCATGAGGACTGAAACTCAGCTGGAGTCTCTTCACATCTGACAGAAATGTCACTCAACTCAGCTACTTCATTTCTTCATTGTTCAAAATCTCCATCACCTGCTGAGTCACACAACCACACATACACACTACACACACCTCACATGTATACACGGCACGTGTATTGATTACAAGTTTTCTTTGAACACACATGCATGCCCACTAGGTTGGTTTACATCTGTGCCAATCTGAATTACAGCTAACTGACCTGATTAAAAGCACATACTGTGCTGCACATACATGTAATCCCAAATGCTGCACAGGTGTGGAGTACACCTAACAATTAAAACAACATTTTGTGTTCTTTCACAGAGTGAAATATGAAAGTCTTGTTTAACTTCAAATTATGAATCAGACTCAGTACAAAATCCTCCAAAAGTCCTTATTAAACAGGAGGAGAGGAAATCTTCATGTCCTGCAGTTCAATGGACTAAACATCAGTCCTGATGCTCACATGTGCAGAACATACTCACAGCTTCTGATTGGGAATGTAGTCAGATTTGTAAATTTTAAAAAAGTCTTTTTAAAGGACTTTGCATCTTATTTGATTGGATAGAAATTTCATATCAATAGGCCTCAACTGCTGTACTCTACTCTATCTTTATCTGATGACTAATGCCTGAGGTATTTTCTGACAGAAAATGTGATGGACATTTCATTTAGACCCTCAGGCAATGTGTTACCTAAAAATTAACACATTAAAAGGGGTATAACATGGGACCTTTAATACAGAAGAGTTGTTCCTAACACACACACACACACACACACACACACACATACTCACACACACACACACACACACCTAATTATAACTCTAAGTGTGCCTGTGCTCTCTTTACCCCAGCTAACTCTGATCTTCTATATTTTATGGGAAGGGAAGGACAGGCCAGTTTGACTCAAGCATTACATGAAACAGTTTGACAACTCCCTGTGTTCAGACACTGAGTCCTTACAACACTAACAGAATCACTGAAATAACTCACACTAATATTACTGCTAATGCTAATATGCTATTAGTTTGCAACATGTAGTCTAGGGTTGCCACCCGTCCTGTAAAATATGGAATCGTTCCGTATTGGTAAATTTAAAGTTGCGTTCCTTACTGAACCGATACGGACCGTGCTTTGTTCCATATATTTCTCAATGGGGGTGAAAAAAGTTGAACTGAGACAGAAGGATATGTGTGAATGAAAAGAAAGTATCCTGCTCTGTCTCTTAGCAGCTGTCGTGTTTCAGCAGAGTGTGTGTGTGAGTGATGGGTACATGGCGAACAAAACAGCTCTTAGAATCGACTCTTTGAAGTGAACGATCAGAGCTGACTCGTGTCTAGGAGCCAGATTAGTTTCCCCCCCTGTTGAAGTCACACAGGATTGGTCAGTTACACCATGTAAGGTGGGGGGTGTTGCTATATTAGTATTAACTATAATTATTGCACACACACACAGAGAGAAGCTACAAAAAGACTCTATGACGAAAACTCTCTGCATATGACAAAAATGACATAGGTATAAATAAATAAACGCACATATCAATGACTGAATAAATAATTACCCACAAGTAATTGTAAAGACAAAAAAAGAATTAATTTTGTCATGAAAAAGAACATATATATACATAAGAGGAATCTATTTCTACATTTCCGTGCATAAAAATAATTTGTCTCACTTTTGATATCCAAAACATAAAGTATTTGAAATACTTTATTATGCCCTATTCCTTTATTAATTATAATTTTGTGATATTGTGAAATATGTGACCATATTGCAGCCAGACACACACACACACACACACACACAATTATATATATATATATATATATATATATAAATTCTTTTCTTTTTGTTTTTGTTCTGTTCTTTCTGTAAAATGCAAAACCATAAATATATAATTTAGAAAAAAATAATTATTTCAGTTGTTTTTACATTTCTATATTTATTTAATTTCATTCACTGTTCCATTGAAATTATTTTATTACTAGCTGATAAGCTCAGCAGGAAAAGAAGAAGAGGAAGAAGAAGAAGAGGAAGAAGAAAATTCTTTCAATTTGTGAGCTGTAAGAGTTCTTTTAAGTAAACCAAGCCATAAAAGCCCATCACTGGTGCGAGTCGTGACCAATGAAAGCATTGTGTGCATTGCTAAGATACATCTGAAAATGGTGCGCAACTTTAAAAAATAGCATCTACCAAATGCAGTTTTAGTATCTGACAGTGTAAGCCCTTTTATAATATATAATTGCAACATTCAAGCCTTACCCAATCCGCAACGGAATCCCCCCGCCACCCCTAACCAGGCACATATACTCCAACCCCATACCCCCCCATATACAACCCCCCCCTCCACCCCCCCACCCAGCTGGGGTGTCCCTTATTTCAAAATCTGAAAAGTGGCAACCCTAATGTAGTCTGTTGAAAAAAAACATTTGCAAATATGCTCAGCCTTGAGACAAATAAATCAAGCCTGTACTTTAGATTTTTCCTTATTTCAGGACTTGCTTGGTGCTAGAAGCTTGCTTGTATAATTTAGTAATGGAGCTACAATGCTAATGTAGCTAACAAGTAATGGAATTTTATGGACATGTTGCTAAGTTTATATCTAAGCCATCACCTACTTACCTCAAAGATTAATGAGTACCAAATACTCTCGACACACATTCAGACATATTAAGTCTATTGTGATTGGATTTGTAAACTGTCAAATCTGAACTGCAAGAAAATTATGCAATTTCTAGTATGCTGTTTTTCCTACCTATATAATCAGGGGATCTTCTGTGGTGGAAAAACATGGTAGGAGATGAAATATGGCAAGTAGCAGCAGTCAAAATCTTTTTATTTCCAACCTGAGATGTCCCTGGAAAATCACAAGTACCGTGGAACCTCGGTTATTGTTTGGCTATTTAAAGGTGTCATGGTAATTATTTGCTCCCCCTCATATTTAAAAACAAATATTTGTTTGGACCCCCCCCACATTTATCATAAAATATTAATACACACAGTGCTGTTTTTATTGTTTTGTGAAAGAACCCATTCCACTTCACTGATAGGAGAATCCTCATACCACTAAAAGTCCACTCAAGGTTTTCTTGGTTACCACACCAATGAAGGGAATGGTCAGTGCAGGCAGCTCAAAATTGGAGGAGGTAACTTCAGTCCTATTGACATCTCACAATGTCCAGCTTTTACTGAAACCTTTTTTTTCATAGCCTACAAATTAGCCCTAGGCCATGTTAAATTACTGCTCAACTAAACAATGAAACAAGGAGGAAGCTACTTTACTTTAATTAACAGTAGGCAAAAAAAATAAAATAAAATAAAATAAATAAATAAATAAATAAATAAATAAATAAATAAATATATATATATATATATATATATATATATATATATATATATATATATATATATATATATATTGTGGCGTGCTAGGGGGTGCCACATATCGTTGGCGATGGTCTACTGCTTTGCATATTCCCAGGGGTCTTTTGGGGTGGTTCGGGTGGGTTAGTTTAACTGTTCTGTGAGTTATGTAGGGGTAAGGTGTTTAGGTGTTCCTGTGTTGTAATGATAAATGTGTGCATGTGTGAGTGCTTGTGTAGTTTAGGATAGTCACCGTTGGTGTGGGGTTAGATTAGATGCTTAAAAGTGTGAGTGAGAGCGTGAATGTTTGTCTTGATTCTCTCTGCTGTGCCATACCAATAAAAACCCTCTAATGAGAATGACGTCTTGTGGAGTTATTCGTGAGCTGTCTGGACCGTTACAACTGGTGTCAGAAGTGGGATTGTGCCCCCTGCCAGCTGGGCGACACCTCGCCTTCAAGCTGGAGGAGATTGAGCAGTGCATTGAGGAGCTCAGTGGCGGCCAGACAGCCACGAGGGCTGAGCCGGGATGGGGTGCCGAGCGCAACGCCCGCCCCATGCCAGCACGGCCACAAGAGAACTGCGCACAGCCAGCTTGCCTCTCGCCAGCCGAGTACAGACGACACGCAGTACGCAGAGGCGCATGAGCATGCGTTTTTACAAAGAAGACGACAAAAAAGTGAAATCCAACGCCCATGGATTTCAACAACACGGGAGCGGTCCTGGTACGCACCCCATTTTTCATTGTTCTAGAGATTGTTCTGGCGCTGGCCGCCTACTACGGGTGGGGCGAGCATCAAACAGCCGCTTTTTAAGTATTTGAACACCTGTGAAAATCAATGTTAATATTTGGTACAATAGCCTTTACAGAGGTCAAACGTTTCCTGTAGTTTTTCACCAGGTTTGCACGACACACTGAGTTTGAGCTGCCTCCAAAGAATTTCTATAGGGCCTAGGTCTGGAGACTGGATAGGCCACTCCAGAACCTTGATATGCTTCTTATGGAGCCACTTCTTGGTTATCCTGGCCGTGTGCTTTGGGTCATTGTCATGTTGGAAGACCCAGCCACGACCCATCTTCAATGCTCTAACTGAGGGAAGGAGGTTGTTCCCCAAAATCTCGCAATACATGGCCCCGGTCATCCTCTCCTTAATACAGTGCAGTCGTCCTGTCCCATGTGCAGAAAACACTCCCAAAACATGATGCTTCCACCCCCATGCTTCACAGTAGGGATGGTGTTTTTGGGATGGTACTCATCATTCTTTGTCCTCCAAACACGGCGAGTGGAATTAAGACCAAAAAGTTCTATTTTGGTCTCATCTGACCACAGCACTTTCTCCCATGACTCCTCTGGATCATCCAAATGGTCATGGGCAAACTTAAGACGTGTGCTGATTTAAGCAGGGGAACCTTCCATGTCATGCATGACTTTAAACCGTGATGTCTTAGTGTATTAGCTACAGTAACCTTGGAAACAGTGGTGCCAGCTCTCTTCAGGTCATTGACCAGCTCCTCCCATGTAGTTCTGGGCTGATTCCTCACCTTTCTTAGGATCATTGATACACCACGAGGTGAGATCTTGCATGACGCCCCAGTCAGAGGGAGATTGACAGACATGTTTAGCTTCTTCCATTCCTAATAATTGCTCCAACAGTTGATCTTTTTTCACCAAGCTGCTTGGCAATTGCCCCGTAGCCCTTTTCAGCCTTGAGAAGGTTTACAATTTTGTCTCTGGTGTTTTTGGACAGCTCTTTGGTCTTAGCCATGTTAGTAGCTGGAGTCTTACTGATTGTGTGGGGCGGGCAGGTGTCTTTATGCAGCTATCGACCTCAAACAGGTGCTTCTCATTTAGAATAATAAGTGGAGTGGAGGTGGACCTTTTAGAGGCGGACTAACAGGTCTTTGAGGGCCAGAATGTTTGCTGATTGCCAGGTGTTCACATACTTATTTGCAGCAGTAACACACAAACAAATGATAAAAAAATCATACATTGTGATTTCCGGATTTTTTCTTTTAGATTATGTCTCTCACAGTGGACATGCACCTAAGATGAAAATTTCAGATCCCTCCATGATTTCTAAGTGGGAGAAGTTGCAAATTCGCAAGGTGTTCAAATTCGCAAGGTGTTGAAATACACAGTGTGTGTATATATATATATATATATATATATATATATATATATATATATATATATATATATATATCGTAATCATAAAAACTGTTGATATTAAACATATTTTAGGCGATGACTTAAATGGACCCAACCATGTGTGTGTTTGTGAAGTAGCTTATACATAGAAGCACTTATTAATTCAATCACCAAAGAAGTCCCCTACCACACACACTTACACACATTTAACATAAATCACTGCATGGCATCTAAGAAGAAAGTCTTACATCATTAATCACCTACACCAATCACAACAGGTAATCTACAACACACTCACACACACACACACACACACACACACACACACACACACACACACACACACACACAGAGAGACAGAGTGAGTGAGAGAGAGAGATGCAAAGAGAAGGAGAGATATAGATCCTCCATAAATAACTCCCTGTTGGTGTGCTGCTTATAGTGTGGAGTGTCATAGGAACAGCATACAGTGAGGACACAAATAAAATAATGCTTAAGCCCTTTGTGTGTTCTATTTTAATTTCTCTCTTTCACATTTTTCTCTTTAACTCTTCTCTCTCTCTCTCTCTCTCTCTCTCTCAGACTGCCCCCAGCAACTTTCTTAATTGGGCTTTGAAAAAAAGAGAGAACAGCTGAGAAAGGGCGACTGACTTTTTTTTTCAAAGACAGATGGTGTGTGTGAAAGACAAAACCAAAATAACCAAATATTTTGTCCCTTTTGTAATAAATATGTATGTGCGTGGCCTTTATAACATCTAATGACATCTTCAGAAGTGAGAATGTGTGAGACTAAACAATGCTCGTGAATCATTTCTACCACTATCGCAGCAGGGCTTACAGAGGCACAACAGTGCTGTGTCCGGATTAATAATGAGCTTCACAAACTACAAACCTAACAAAGAAAGTTCACTCAATTTGGAGGTTAGACTCAGGAGTTACACTTTGAACAGTCCAAAATGACCTTTCTGAAGTGTGTACAAAATGTACTGTTTCAGCTTTGCCGTATTGCTTTTAAATCTGGGACATAATGAGGACACTAAGTAAGCCAAACAGTCCATTTTTAGGCATTTCATGATGTTTTAAAACACATGTGACAGCAGCCAATGCAGCAGAACAACTATGACAGGCAGCAAACACCAACAGTGAGAATTTGTCATTCTCATCTGCGTTTTAATGTGATTGACTTGTTTACAGTCACGCTTGATTCATGCCATGGTGTGACCTCCATTAGAAAAAGCAAAACTTCTAATGACACTGGACTTTCCAGAACTCACTAGCGCAGTTGGCAAAGTATGACTACTGGCACTCATCTGAACCTTTCATATCAAATAGTTTTCTAAGCATCACCAAATAATAGAGGCAGAAATTTCTTGGAATTGTTCTCAACACTAGCTTTCAAGCCTTAATGATAATTATAATTATGCCACTTGACTATAAAATGAATTAGAGAGGGATTGAAGTAGAAATGTGCAGTTTGTAAAACATTTTGTATAATGATATTTGTATAATTGATACTTTCTTGTTATATCAGAACCCAATACTTCTAGGAGACTGTATACATGTAACCCACCCTGTAAGGGTTAAAATACTATTTTCATTATTTCTTTACATTTATACACTTACTGGTTTCAGTTTGAAATCAGGAGTTTTATTTTGGTACGACGGGATGTGTGATGTGTGGAGTGGGCGTGGTTAGCTTATCTGCTCTTTGATGATGTCTTCATCCACACTGATGTTAACATTTTCCTCTCCTGCACTACATTTCATCTTAAAGGAAAAATAAGCATTCATGGACTTTCTCTTCATTGTCTTAAAATTACACAGCACAGTGGTTAATCATAGCGATTATGCTAACGCTATTACCTAACGCTAGCTAACTCAATATAGTAAAAAAAAACGACCAGTTTACAGATTGTGAGAATATATTTTTTCTTTACTCTAAGTATTGTATGACTTACCTGTTCGCAGTTTGGTGTCCTCTCAGGCTTCCAGTGAAGCACCAGACATACAATGCTGTACATGGCTGCTATCTAATGCTGTTTAGCCATATCAAGGGGCGGGGTCGGGTCATACACTGACATTGACAGGCTTCCTGCAGTTATTTTTTTTCACGTCATGAATTATTTAAAAAATATAAATTATACACTCTAATATAATAAATATACAATAGAAGAATATTATGCAAAACATTATGCATATGCAATTTGATAACATAATGCAAGTTAATTCTCCATGGGGGGGCACTAGGGGTGGCCAGCGATTTTATAGGGGTGGACGTGGCCCCCCCTTGCCCCCCCTTGATGGCACCCCTGCCTTGGTCAAGTCTTTTTTTATGAGTTGGAAGAAGTGGAAGATCTCAGCCCTCATGTGCAAGAAGGCTGATATGTAAATTGATGGCGAGCCTCCCAGCTTGAATCCAGTCTCCACACCACCATACGGTGGATACCCAATCTGTCTGTGGTAGGATCGTGTCTGTCACTCGACTGATACCACCATTAGTGTACCTCAAAACGTGGACTTGGGTAAAACCCCCTTTGACTATTTCATCTGATTTCTGACTGACGTGGAACACTTGACTTGTTTGAACTAAGAGCAACCGCTCACATGAAAGAACATTTACATCCTAAAGACTTTACTTTCTTTAGTTAAAGGGCCCATAGGTATTTTTGAATTGTATTTTGTAATTCGTACTGATGTTTATATGCGTGTAACTAAAAGTTCACATTATTTACAATTTTCTCTGTGTGTGTTGGGTTTGTTGGGTCAGCTCTTACGAACCTAGACTGTGACGTGTACATACCTTGAAGTGGGTTACATACAGTATCATATGGTATCTTAACTAATCTTCAACATTTCTTTGATAATTCAGTATTGACCCATATATCATCATACCATCCTAATGGCATTTCTGGTGCTGGAGGTGCGCAGATCAAGAAGGATGGACGTGTTAGCTTCAGTGATCGTTTGTCAGGCTGGAGGATGGCTGATAGAGAGAAAGGTGGACACACTCATGGAATAGATAACAAAAGTGATCAAATAAAGTGAACAAAAACACTAAATAAAGAAATAAGGCTATATAAAGGGGAGCTAATTATTACATGAGGACAAGATGGATGTGACTGACAGAACAAGGGTGGGGACTTAAAGACAGACACAATACAAAACTACATGACATGAAATCATGATAGTACCTCCCCTCAAAGGTGCCTCGACCTGAGACAGACAAAAACAAAACACCCAAAACCAAATAAACAAAACAAACCCAGACACCAAAAACCCAAAACCAAACCCCAATGAAACCAGATACAAAATCCAAGTAAAACAAACCAATCCAAAACAAAGTGACTAAACACACAAAATCACAAAGGATGTGACCCAAATAGTGCCGAGGTACAGCCTGGACATGGGAGTACAAACCCAGAAGTCCCATATCAAAATCCAGGAGAGACCTAAGAGCCTGTCCAGAGGCATACAGTAGGTCCCCAAGTGCACCCCCTTGCAAAGGGACCCCTGACAGAACAAGGGCAGGGACGTAAAGACTAATACAAGACTACATGACATAAAATTGTGACATCTTTCAGATGTTACACTGCGGTTTCTCTATGTTGTGTTTCGTGGCCATCAGCTGGATGCCCTGCAGTTTGCATACTGTGCTAACATGTCAGTAAATGATGCAGTAAACCTGGGGTTGCACTACACCCTACAACACCGTGAACACCCTGTGTCATAAGCTAGAATCCAGGTTCTGACCTTCAGCTCAGCATTTTACAAAATCATCCCTAAAATCATCTCATCCTAACTCTCCATGCTCACTGTATTTTGTGCTATCTATTGGTGAATCACCAGTTTCCTGGCAGGCAGGAAGTAGCAGGTGGAGCTGAGAGGAATTACACCCAGTTCACAGACAATCAGCACAGGTGCTCTTCAAGGATGTGCACTGTCCCTACTGCTCTTGTCCTTCTACACCAATGACGGTACCTCTAAGGAACCATCTGCTAAACTTCTGAAGTTCAGATGACACTACAAATCATCGGACTCCTCCAGGTTGGTGATGAATCTGCACAAGCAGAAGGAGAATGGCTCGTGCTCGGGTGCAGCCAGAATAATGTAGAGTTGAATATGTTCAAGACTGTGGATATCACAGTGGACTTCAGGAGACACCATTCAGCACTGCTGCACCTCACAACAGCCCTGTGTACATT
>BRDA01035345.1:0-2500 GCA_036984385.1 Crenuchus spilurus | reverse complement strand
TCATTTTCTTTGTCATGCCATTGTGAATGTGTACCAAGAATGGACTCCTTGCACTGCTATCAGAGAGCAACAGTGACTCCAATGAGTGGTACAGAGCAATCAACACACAAACAATAGAACAGTTAACCTCTATAATGAATACAGGAACAATGAATAAAGTGTCAAAGCTCACCACTGAGTGAATATTGTTTCATTTGGGAGAGTGAAGCAGATGTATGGTTAACCCTTACCAAAAAAGTAGTATATGCAAGTGTACTTCAAGTATACCAATTTTAAACTAAAAATTATAAAGTATCCTTCCAGTTTACTTTTTAAGTACTTATTAGAAAAATACTTGAGAAAGTACTATATTGGTTATACTAGACTTGTGTTAAAATATACTAAAAGTCTAAGTCTGTTTAACCAACACTTTTATTTAAACTTTTGATCAATAAATACTTTTGTAAAAGTACATTGATAGTTTTATCAGTTATTGGTTTCTCTTCAGTATACTACAAGGTGTTTTTTACCTTGTTTTCAAATCTCATATATTATATGATATGTTATTCAATGAATCAATTAATGTTTATTTGTATAGCGCCTTACCAACAGCCAAACAGTGTACAAGGGGCTTCATTTATTGGTATATTATTAATATATCATTAACAAAGACACATAAAAAAAACCTTTATGATGTTTACTCATCAAATTAAATAAAGTCAAATGCAAAGGTGTCAAAAATATGCACATTCGTTACTCAGGTAGAAGTATAGATACTAGGGTTTAAAAAGACTTTTATAGAAGTTGAAGTATCAACTTAAGCTTTTTACTCAAGTAAAAGTGCAAAAGTACTGGTTTCAAAACTACTTAAATTATTAAGTAAAAGTAATATAACGAAAACAAATGCCAAAACTTAGGCTGTGCCACAGTGGTATATAGTCTACTAATCCACCCCCCACCCCCAAAATACATTTTTTCTAAAAGCCGTAATGACTATAATGTTATAGTAAAATGGTAATGTTGACATTTTTGGGATGTCCTGGCTACCTGTATAAGCTGCATATATGCCCCTTGAAAATGAAAACATTTTAGTAATTTCAAATATATTAGCAGACCATATATGGGTGCTACTGAGCTTACTGGAGAGTGACGAGACACATTCACTCTTTCTGGATGGAGCAGTTTATCTGGATAGGATGTTTTTTAAATGAAGACAAACCAAAATGAAATACTTAGAAATAACGAGGCTGTTTTTAAAATGTAAGGAGTAGGAAGTACTGATAATTACATGAAAATGTAAGTAGAAGTAAAAAGTCATCTGAAAATAATTACTCCAGTAAAGTATAAATAACCAAAATTTCTACTTAAGTATAGTAACGAAGTATTTGTACTTCGTTACTTGACACCTCTGTTCAAATGACTAATGCTAATCATAGTAGCTCTTTGAGGGTAATTTCACACCTGAAAGTCCGGACCATGGTCCGAACCAAGGTTTGTGTGTTTGTTACTTTGTATATACAGTGGTACCTTGGGATACGAGCAGACCAACATACACATTTTTTTAAGATACGAGCTGCGACTCCATCCATATTTTTGTTCGAGATCCGAGCGTGTTACCCTCAGAATCAAGTCCAATCTTGTGTGCTGTACTCCTTCTTGCATACTTTTTGGAAAAAATGTTTTAAACTCTTAGACCTATTTAATTTTAATAACATACATACAGTAATTATGTAGAAAATGTGATTGTAAAAATGCTTTACACTCTTAAATGTAGATTATTTTAATAACATACATACAATAATTAGGTTAAATACTGTTAATATTATTTCGTGCAGACCCATGATCCGCATATGTGGACATGTGGAGACTTGGTGCTGTTTCTGAGTGAAAATGGTTCTATTCTGAACTGCAAAGAATAAACCATGGCTTTCCATTCTTCAGCCAGTTGCTGAATTTCTTGGCAGCAGTCAGATGCTGAAGTGAAATGGGAGAAGAGAAATTTTACTGTACAGCACGCAAAGGTCCAGCATGCAGCACAACATCTCATTCTTTCTACCACAGAATCAAGTCCAATCTCATGCGCTGTACTCCTTCTTTTTGAAAAACATTTATAGTAAAAATGTTTTAAACCTATTTAATTTTAATAACATACATACAGTAATTATGTTAAATACTGTTAATATTATTTCACGCGGAAGAAAGACCCAGGCACAGCCCGTCATCTGCGTGCGCGTGCAGGCCCTGAACATAGATATGCTTCTGAGTGAAAATAGTTCTGTACTGAACTGCAAAGAACAAACAATGGCATCCCATTCTTCAGCCAGATTTACAGCTGAATTTCTTGGCAGCAGTCAGATGCTGAAGTGAAATGGGAGAGATTTTACTGTACAGCGCGTACTACACATCTACACAGTACCGCGCGCATCGAATTCCCCACAAATTTAAAATGCTACAGCAAGAATTCCCCAAAAATTATTTTACACTAATATTTATTGAAATCTGGGATTGAAATATTTTGTTA
>BRDA01035341.1:0-14949 GCA_036984385.1 Crenuchus spilurus | reverse complement strand
AACTGGACAGGTTGGTTTCACAGAAGTGTGGTTGACTTGGAGTTACATTGTGTTGTTTAAGTGTTCCCTTTATTTTTTTGAGCAGTGTATTATATATATATATATATATATATATATATATATATATATATACATACAATGTAATGTTGACTTTTGAGATTAATGCTGCAACCAATCACAAATGGTCCACAAGCTCTGCCCATGTAGCTACACTATTAATGTAGAAAAGAATGAGCTGAGGCTAAGATTGGGCTAAAAAGTGAACCAGTGTTGTTAAGATCATCAGAAGTACTGCAAATTGGAGACATCTATAAGATACAGGTACACCATACAGGTGCGCTTTGTGCAGACTGTAGTCCATTTGTTTCTGTGTATACTGTGTTCAGACTGTTCTTTGATGCTCAGGACCCCCCACAGAGCAGGGGGATCATTCTCAGCAGTGAGGCTGATGTGGTGGTGGTGTGTTAAGAGTTTACACACTACACAGCAGAGTTGAATACTCAGCATAAGATGTTTTATACATGCATAGACATCTTCTGGACATGTGTGCAGTATTGAGACAGCTTGCAAGATGGCATCACCGAATCACTTTCTGGGTCCCGGAGGAGAGGAGGAGGATAAGCTGTGAGGACACAGCCCTGGAGTAGGGAATACTGCTTGTCATCTCTGAGCATGGGCTCATAAAAAGGTGCTACATATAGTTCTCACTACTTCTGGTTCCCTAGAAAACCATGTGCCTGGATGTTTTTTCTTGAAAACATCTCTCTTGAGATCTGATAGATCAGGACAGGGCTGACAGTGGTCCTCCATCAGCTTTATTGCATCTGTCTTCTCGTCTGTATGTTGCACCTAACTTGGTTTTGAGGTGATGTGATTTCGTCAAAGATCACAGATCAGACGCCACATCATTCAGTTTACTGGGCCGGGCTTGTGTGAGCAGAAGAGTAGTGTTCACGCCAGCCTCGAGAGCTGAGACGAGCCAGAGGCAAGTTTCCTACAATCAGGAGCGAAAACTCAACAAAGTGTGACTGACTGAGTTGCAGAATTATTTCACTTCCTGATTTAGGAATAGATTAAACATGGAAAATCTGGGGGAATCGGGCATTTTGCCACCAAAAAAATATTAGTGTGGTTAGCAACAAGAAGCCTGAAGACCCAAACAGAAGACAAGGTGCTGTGGAGTAAACAGTATCTACAGGAGATGGTCACCAGGAGTCTGAATTGACTGTAGAATTAAGTGCATAATGTTCTTGTGCACAGAGGAATTTGAGGTCCGCCCACCCATGCCACTGTGTGCAGTGAAACACACATGGCAGCAGCCCTTACCCATGGTACCCAGGGAGCAGTTGAGTGTTAGGTGCCCTGCCCAAGGGCATTTCAGTCATGCCCTGACCGGGGATTGAACTGATGACCTTCTGGTCATAAGAGCAGATCCCTAACCACCAGGCCCTGGCACTTGTGTGCCAAATAGGAGATAATCAGTTAAACAGAGATGCCCAAATGTTCAGTAGATGTTCAGAAAGACCTGTTTACCTTCTCTGTCTCTGACAAGAACAAGAACTAGCTAATTAGATGATGTTGGATCATTCTCAGCACTGCAGTGACCCTGACGTGGTGGTGGTGTGTTAGTGTCTATTGACTGTAGATGTAAAGCAAGGTTTGTGTTGGTTCTCTAGTCCGGATGCTGGTTGGTGCACTATTTTCTGACACTGAGGTGTTTAAATACATCATTAGCTCTGCTGTATCTGATCCACTCTAACACTCACTAACACCACCACCACATCAGTGTCACTGCAGTGCTGAGAATGATCCACCATATGGTCAGTGGAGATGATCAAATTGACAATGAGTGGAGATACAGTATATGTGTACCTAATGAAGTGGCCAGTGAGTGTGTATTGCAGTTGTAACCTCACATTTCTGACGATTAGGGTGGCATTTGAAGGGGTATCTTGTTTTCTTGCCAGCTGTATCTTCAGTTATAAGTTAAATTAGCAAAAGTACAGATAACTTTGACATTTTCATCCATGCATTAAAGACCAAACAAAAGCTATTTAGGCACCTCAGGCATTTAAAGTCATTCTGTCCTATTCAATCCATCAAGATGTTAGCTGATGTAAAGAAACTGGCACACAGTGAAAAATGTAACCCGATCTGGGATAGATCTGGTTTGTTCAGGTTACATAAGTGTTGAAATACACTTTTCCAGCCTGGAGGCCAGTATCTTTGGATAAAAATGAGAAGCTGTGGCTTTTTGGGTTGGATAGACACTATCTTATTACCTTCTTTAGCAGTATAATTAAATAGAGATGCACCAAACATTTGACAACCGAAAAAAATGAAAAGATTGATTAATTTAATTTGGTTTTTAATGACATTGTTAGCTTTTTGGACATTCAGAATTGTGCTTTTCCTCACCAACAAAAACACAGATTCACCAGCACGGTTACAGTTTGGTGCTGAAAGCCCAACCTTTACTAAACTACACTTGTTATGATGAAGCCAGAATACAGCCGCTTAGCTTTGTGTTTGTGCTCCGTGCTGCAGTGTTAGGGATCGTCTCACAATTAGCAGAAGAAATGTGAAGTGTTTCAGTGTCTGTAGCCAATGACACTCACATTAAACACACAACACATCCATGTGACTTACATCATTCATTTTAGACATTTTCATCATTTTATTAAATATTAGTAATAATGTAACACACATGCATCTTCATACATATTCATATATTATTGTCTTTGTTTTATATACTAATATAACAGAATCATCAATTAAACTCGTGTTATTAAACCTAATGATGTCAAACTAGCTTATTACAGACATTCATTCTTGACTACAAGACTTATTTTGGGAAATAGTTTAGTTACTAATTTTATAATAATTTATAGAGATGAAGGGCTGTTTTCAATGTTGGGCCAAAAATGTTCATTTCGGTGCATCCCTATAATAAATTATTACATGTCTTATTTGTAATACATTTTAAATGTTAATTTCTACAGATTGTTCATTTTTTTTTTATATAATTTGCCCAAAGATAGATCCATAATCTTGTCTTGGTACTGAATGGAATATTTGTTGACTGACCCCCCGTATTGGCCCCGTATTGCCAGATTTGTCACTTAAAATGACGTTTTTTCTGTAGTTTCTCGTATAAAGAACATTCTGTCAACCCACACAGAATCTGAAATTGTGTCACTGCTTAGAACCTCAGATCTGAGAACAGATTTTTTTCATAATTTAATAAAAAACTCCTAAAATGTGTATATAAAGTGACATTTTTATGTTTTAATGTTGATCAGTACGACATGTTCAATCAGTCACAGTAATATGATGGGCAGTAGTACTGTTGGCACTGTGGGCAGCTGCTGGGCATCTCCATAAAGCTTGTGAGCAGATGGAAGCATGAAGTGCTGTAAAATGTCCTGGTAGGTGTTGACTTTGGACTAAACACAGTGGACCAACATCAGCATCAGAAACCATCACAGACTGCAGAACCTGCACACTGGACTTCAGACAGCTTGGACTGTGTGTCTCAGACTCTAGGAGCTGATTTACTAATGAAACCTGAAAACTTTGGACCAGTTCTGGTTCTGCTCAGTCCAGGTAAGACACTTGTGATGGTGTCTCTGGTTCAGGAGTGTTGATATTAGGAATGTGGCAGCTGTAGTTCTGAGAGACACACAGTGTTTATACTGTTTATAGTCTTTTACTCACAGTCACATCTGATTTTCATGATCGTTAAGCCAAATTGCTCAACATTAAAACAATATAAATTATACCAAAATTTAAACATCACCTCTATGACATGATGACAGAAGCTGAGATCTGGCTCTTCCAAAAATAAGGAACATCTTGTTTGCAGTTATGTGTCTTTTGTTAAGGCACCGCTTGCTGAAGACCTTGTACGTGTTGTGTGTTGTTAAAACGGTGATGTTACTGAATGGTTTTACTGAAGGGGGCAGATTATTTCTGATGGAGGGTGCGCTGTACAGCATACGTAGAAGCACAGGAGAGGAGCAGTGACGCAGTGTAGAAGAACCCAAGGCTGAGGAGCTTTTGTGTGAGTATGAACAGCAAGCCCTGATGTCCAAATGACAGCAGGAGACAATTACACCACACAGTTTCCTCCACAAAACAGCCCTGATATGAAGGACACATTGAAGAAACTAGAGGAAAACAGAATAATGTATTCTGCAAGAGTAAAGTAGTGCTCTGAACATGAATGAAGCAGGTCAGATGCTCAATTACTGCCATTTGTTCACACTTATTCTAATGAATTAACTACGAATTGAAATATTTACATTGTCTTACCACCAACATACCAGATCCACCAGCGGGTCCGGTGTCTATTTTTATATTTTTATCTTCTTTTTTAAGATATAAAAGCTGAAACTTTCAAATCTGAAAGCTTCAAATACACCATGTGTCATATCTTCAGTTCCACAAGTGTTTATTGAGCGCTAAGTGTCTGTCCTGCTGCCCTCTTGTGGCACAAATCTGAGTTGTAAGACGAGCCTACATAATGTCCCTTTGGTGTTGTGCAGCCTAAAAAAAATTACTTCTGAGATGTAAAATCTAAAAGCTTGTACATTTTTAGTGTTCAGCAGTAAACTGTAATGTGGTATTATGTTACTTATGCATTTTCTACAGTTTGTTTTTATTTTTGGTGGTTTCTCTATAAAAGCACTGATTTGGGCAGACAGAGAATCCTAAACAACAGAGTGTAGTTTATTTAATTTTAAACCATGTTTTGTTTTGTATTTTTTTCATTTCTGACAGGAAGGTGCAGATTACATTTACCGTTTTTATAACATTACATTACTGATAAACTGATGAAATGTTTACATTATAGGCACCAAAACAGTAAATTGTCAAAGTAAAAATGGTTTGTAGGGCTCTGTAACCTTTGCGTTGCTAACTGTGGGCTTGGACCTGGATTCTGATTTTATAAAGCAGTGATGTACAGGTAGGTTTAGTACCTTTTATTCTGGACATGGAGTTATACCAGCAGTTGCCCAAAGATGAAGTGAATAACTGACTAAAACTGAAGTTAAGAGTCTTGATGTAACTCTAGAATCTAATTGAATTTTTAAATCACATATTAATAATATTACCAAAACTGTCTTTAATCACTTAAGGCATACAGGACGAGTTTGACCTCATCTCTTTCTACAAGATGCTAAGAAATGGATCCATACCATGGACGTAATTTGGTGGGGGGACAGGGGGGGATATGTGCCCTGCACTTTTTTAAAAGGCAGGTTTGGTCCTTTGCAGTTTTTATCGTCCAAAAACAGTAATACGTACGGTGGCCGGGAAGACCCAACGCACTGCAGATTCACAAACGCGCTGCAAAACCGTTCACAACACAACAGAAGTGTTTCTGGAGGACATTAAAGGATGTGGGACCATATATGGCGACGCCATATGTAAACAGAACCTAGCCCAGCTGTGACAGCATCTGTAATGAGAAGCAAGTTTGGTTATATTTAACTATAATTATCATTTTTTATTATATAAAATTCTCAGCCTATAATAAAACCATTAAAAGTTACCCTATATTAAATGGAGATGGGTCGAGCACTAGGACCAAGCGGAAAATGGTTGCTCAAGCTGAAGCCTGTTTCCCTAAACTGCCCACAAGCTCTCTGCCATTTCTTGCTAACGTGTGATTGCTCCAGAACCAGGGGTGGGGATCAGTGGCCTCCAAATTCTTCAGATCTCTATCTGATTATCTTGGGATGTTCTGAAATTGCAAGTCTGGCTCTGCCTCACAACTTACAGGACTGCTAACATCGTATTAGGTACCACAGGAGTGATGGTAGAGTCCAGGACTGTGAGTTGGAGCTGTGTTTGTTCTACATAAATAAGGAACATGGGAGAAGTTGACCCTGTAGATGAAGGTGAGTTGCCCGCCAAATCATTTGTCGCAGAATCAAGAATTATGGAAAATGCTGGAAGCAACATACCTCTAAAGTCTTAACGTGTCATTATCTGCATCAGTGTAGTCACGCATGACTTCTGAGCTCTTTCAAACGAACCGAATGTAATCACTTCAGTCTTGTTGTGTCATGAACTAAAAAGCAGTTTTGTAGAAACGACTACAAGACGTTTCTGTTTTTACAAGTTTAGATTAATGAGTGTCTAAGTTTAAAACTCCTAAAAATGATGTTGACTATGAGGGAACGAAAAAACATCTTCAAATGTCTCAAAACTACAAGCGTCTGAATATTGACGCTTTTGAAGTGTCAGACTTTTGAGAGAACCTGAGACCAATAAATGAGCCCTGGACCAAATCTAAGCTCAAATTTCAAGCCCAGACAACCAAACTGGAGATCTCTTATTTTGGGGCAAAGAACCAGTTCACCTGAGGAAACAGGACCAGCAACAAGATGGATGGAAACAAACGAAGGAGTCATGAATGAGCCGTTAAGAACTCTGAAGTCCTAAACGGAAGAGAAGATGTTCTGGATGGTCACGAGGAGCCAGTCTACAGGACCTTCTCAGAACTGAGGCTGAAACTGATGGACAGGGACCACCGGCGGGTTTCACAGCTTGTGAATGAAAATCTCTTCACTTCCAGACAAGAATTACTTCTAGAAGTCAACGCAGGTCCTTCACAAGCAGTTTGTGAGAGAACTCTCCACAGAGACCTGCAGAGCATCAACATATAGAGCAGAGTGGAGAGGCCTTCAGCCTTGTGTGTGTCCACCACAGTTCTGAGGAGAATGTCCTGTAGACTGGCGTTGTTAGCACAGCTGGTAGACCTGTATGACTGTACACTTCATACACCTGCACATTCAGCTACTTCCTTCACACTCTGACCTTTAACCCCCAAATACAGTCACTCCTTTATCATTAACACCTGAAACATTCACTGCACTGTACCACCTCTTCATCTCACACACCCTGCAGGTATTTATAACCTGAGCATCCTCATACAGCACCATCATCCCAAAAGTATTAGACGGAGCAGAGAACACAGTTACACAATGATGGGGGCGGGGGGGGGGGGTTATACCTCTCTTGCCCACACCTGGCACTAGACATGGTGCCAACAGGTTCATGTTTAGTTATATTCTATTGGCAGTACTTCTCTACAAGGACTAGACAAGCTGTGTGTGTGTGCATTAGAAGGGATGTCTACAGACTAGAGTGGTAGAAGATGTGGATGCTACTGATATTCGCTGCCAATTAGTCTTAATTTAAGGTTTGTGAGCTCAATAATTCTCTCACGATTACACATCAAACTCTTTTAAGTGTCTTATGTGTAGTGAGTCATGCATCCCTCGTGGGTGTTTTTGTGATGTCATTGACAGCTGAGGTGTTTAAACTTGTATCATCGTGGAAAATCAGCATAATTACGGTCGTCTGTGAGAGCGCTCTGACATTACAGCACGTATTGCACAACTTAGGTTTCTACATGATGTTAATAAACAAAAAACAGCAACAAAAGGTCAAAAATAAGCTCCAAAAACGTTTTGCATCCAAGTTTCTATGTATTTTCGCTCGTGTTGTCACCTTACATGTCGGCGAATGATTTGAAGATATTATCCCAAATTAGTGCTTCTGCTGGTCTGAATGCACAGCAGGCATTTCCGCCGTTTTCTTCCAGGCTGTGTTGTGCAGATGAATAAGATATTTCTGATTCTGACTGACCTTTCTCCTCACTCTGTCTCCTCCGCTGCCTCATCCCTCCTTCTGATTCAATGTCAGGTTGGTTTCAGTCAAAATAAACATTTCCTCTAAATTAGGGATGAGCAGCATCATTGAAGCTGATACCAAAACTGAATCAAAAAGAGTTTTTTTTGCCAATTTTTATCCCCTTCCCAATGTAGTAGTAGCAACCAATTAGCCCATCCCCTCCGTTAGGATTCTCCCCATCACTTTGCACTGTCCCTGACTCTAGGAGGATGAAGACAAGCACAAGCCTCCTCCGCTGCGTGTGATGTGGCCACCACCTCTTTTCTAACTACCGCTGATACACCGTCACTGGGGAGCCAACGCGCTAGGAGGAAAGCTCAGGATTCCCAGCTCTGAATGGACAGAGCTCTGAATTCCCAGCTCAGGTAGATGCCTGAGCCAGCAGACATTGCAATGTGAGAGTGATCAGGAGAAAGAGCGCCATCTACCTGCCCAGAGAGAGCTCTGCCAATTTGTTCTCTCTTGTGCCCCGGCTGTTGATGCCAAACAGCATGACCGGGATTCAAACTCACGATCCTCTGGTCATAGTGTCAGCGTCTTAGCCTGCTGAGCCACTCGGGGCCCCAGAAAGTTAATTTTTTGTGCTCAATGCTGATCCAGAGCACTGTCCTCATTGCTCCTGTGTTTGTTATAGATGTTAACGGGTCCATTGTGATGCGTTGATTGCTCTGTATCCCTCATCAGAGTCACTGTTTCCCGCTGTTAGGAGGTACTCAGTGTATTTGAAGCTCATTCTCAGTACACCTCCACTAGAACAGCCCTCAAACGGTTTTCCTCCACCATGCTTCATCTGGCACTCTGTCACATCACGTCCTTTGTCCACGATGATGGTTTTACACTCTGATACAACTGACTAGTGTGCTTAATTATTTATACCTGCAGCAAACCCTGTTATGTGGCATCTGTGACATCCCGGGCCAAACCAAGGCTGGTCAAAATGTTCTGATATTACCAAGTATATTCATACATAAAGTGACACATTTTTAAACCGTTTTTAGTTTTAATGTTAATCACTTTGGCTCATAGCTCTGGACAAACACAATGATCATCAGAAGATCAGCAGCCCAAACCATCACAGACTGCAGAACCTGCACACTGGACTTCAGACAGCTTGGACTGTGTGTCTCAGACTCTAGGAGCTGATTTACTAATGAAACCTGAAAACTTTGGACCAGTTCTGGTTCTGTTTAGTCCAGGTAAGACACTTGTGATGTTGTCTCTGGTTCAGGAGTGTTGATATTAGGAATGTGGCAGCTGTAGCTCTGAGAGTATTTATATATTTATAGTCATTTACTCACCATCACCATCACCATCACATAGATTTTGTATTTAAGACTTTAATGAGCAAAGTGATGAAAAGGCCTGAAACGGTGAATTAAAACGAGTCTCTGGGAGAAAAGCATCCGGCTGTAATTGAGCGGTTGTTCGTTTGTGTTGTCTTTCAGGAACAGCAGCACATTTTCAGCGCTGAAGGTTACTCCTTTCTTCCTACTCGTCTTCAGATGACCTTTCCTTTTCAGATTCACAAAGAACTGGACAACACATGTGAGGTGACCTTGAGAAGTGTCTGAAATCTATTGTAATAGTGCACAAACGTTGAATTGCGTTTACCTGGACGAGGCACTAACATGATGAGTGTGATGTACAGATTGTCCCCAGCGAGTGATAACAGAGCATCCTTCAGGTCAGTGCGGAACACGCTCCTGAGTGGGAGGGGATTAGGAGATGTGACGTGAGGGTTAACGTATAAAAACAGACTTCTGGACACTTAACGTGAAACAGCCACAGCTGCACTGACCACTTTGTGATGACCATGTCTGAGTCTTCACTCACAGTGTGTGTCCTCTGTCTCCTGGTGCTGTCTGCACTCTCCTCAGCCTGCTACATCCAGAACTGCCCGCGAGGAGGAAAGCGCTCCTCTCCAGACACCGCATCAGTCAGGCAGGTGAGTAGAGTCCAGGTCTCACTTTTGCAAAGACTTTGCTTTACATCTCCACTGAATCTGCCCAAGTTTGAGTTTTTATACATGAAACAAATGCAAAATGTTTTTGTTTTTATCTTTAAATGGCCAGAAAATGTCTTTTATAATTTGTAAGATTGTAACACATGCTTTCAATTTACTGCTAAAACTGTAACAGTTTTTATATTTTTAGTTTAGTTAGTTTAAATAATTTCTTTCAGGCTGCACAGCACTAAAGGGACATGATTTAGGTTCATTACAGTTAAGATTTGTGCCACTAGAGGGTGCCTTCAGCAGGACAGACACTGAGAGCTCACTTGTATTTGTTTGGGGCTCAAACATCAGCAAAAATCAACATTTATTGTAACTGAAGCTCTGAATGGGCGGAGCACATGATGGATCCTCTGACAGGTCTGTGGAGTTTATTACAAATAAATGTCAGAAAACATTTCGTTATATAAAAGTATAAAAGTGATATTATATCAAATATAATATAATTTAATTTAATTATTATATTATATTTAATATATTATTATTTTAAAGGCTAAATTTAAATAGCTTTTTGTAGTATTTTATTATAGTATAATAGTATATCATTTTGTATTATTATTATTATTACTATTATTATTATTATTACTACTACTACTACTATAATACAGTTTCATTCTATACAACTTCCTTCAAGATCAATGAAGTTGAGATCAGTTTATCAATACAGATCTGTCGGTCTAATTATTTATTATTAGTATTTTTTTTAAAGCTTATTAAAGTTTAACATATTGGCCAAATGCTATAAAAAAATTAAGCATTAATGTTCATTAAAACTGCATTCTAATGAACTTAAACTACTCTCAGAGATACAACAGTGAACTGTTACTATGGATGCATTGATTTATTAACATCTAACTGATTATTATGGGATGTAGATGCTAAGCTAAGTCATTTAAATCATATTGTTCACTTGAATGGCTGATTATTAGAACACATGTACACATACTGCATAACACAGTTTATTAGACAAATAATATAAATAAATGCTAAGATAACAGCACAGCTATATATTATAAACGAGATGTCAATTATGACCATCCACGTCAACGGGACAGGTGCTCATTTGTCTTTAAGAGGCACTGTTCGTTCAGCCTAAACATTATAATACAGTGCTATGCTGTCTGTCGTGCAGTGTATGGCGTGTGGTCCTGGAGACAGGGGCCGCTGTTTTGGCCCCAGTATCTGCTGCGCTGCAGGACTGGGCTGCTACATGGGCTCTGCAAGAACTACCTGCTCACCCCGTGTGAGAGCGGAGGGAGAGTGTGTGGACCTGAAGGAGGACGCTGTGCTGCTCCGGGAATCTGCTGTAACTCAGGTACTATTCTGTAGAATCTCTGACCATATACACAGTTTATCAGCTCCCCTCCATCCTGTCAGGGGTCTCTGACTCCAGTCCTGAAGTTTGGAGTTTGATGAATTTCCTGATTTAACTCGTTACTTAATTACAAGGCCAAAGCAGTAACGTGAGCAGTGGGGGTCTAATCTCACAAATCTCAGAGATATGATTTAGTATACATTAACCCTCCTGTTACCTTCAAATTTACTAACATTGTTTATCCATTTGACCATAATTGATGACAAAATGGTTATAATTAAAACTGTCTTTTTTATAAAAATTATTAAAATGTAAATTATAAAAATTATAAAAATATAAATTATAAAATTATAAAACTATAAATTATAAAAATTATAAAAATATACATTATAAACATTATAAAAATATAAATGATAAAAATTATACAAATATAAATTATAAAAATTATAAAATTATAAATTATTAAAATTATAAACTTATAAATTATAAAAATTATAAAATTATAAAAAAATTTAAATTATAAATGATAAAAATTATAAAATTATAAATGATAAAAATTATAAAATTATAAATGATAAAAACATTTAAATTATAAATGATAAAAATTATAAAATTATAAATTATAAAAATGATAAAATTATAAATGATAAAAATTATAAAATTATAAATTATTAAAATTATAAAAGAGAATTGTCACCTACTTTATGTTGGTTTGTTGGCTAATTAAATATCCTTTAAAAAAAAACAACAACTCTCATCCCTCTTATACATCCAGAATAACTTATGTGACTATGGATAAAATCTCACTGATTGACCTAAATTTGTTTTTGGTGTTAGTGGCTTTATATTATTTACTACATATTTTGTTGTCTGTAGCATTTGAAATGAAAAACACTTTCTGTTATCAGGAATAGTAACATGTTTTATGTTTGGGGTCAGTTTGAGTTTATCCTTTTACCCAATTATCTCCTTTTCAATTGATGGCATTATGAAGAGCTCAGATGCAGACTTTTTGTCTTGGACATGGCTGACAGCATATCCGGTGGGACTGGAACCATTTTTGAGGACATTAGCAGTACTAAGTCGACCCTGCTGTTCAAATGGGGAGACAGACTGGAAGGTTGTGTGTTTGTTGGTGGTTGAAAGACAAAAGTAGGGTCAACACTGATGGTCTCATTCCCATCAGAGGAAGATACCTCATAATCAGGGTCCTCCTTAACATCATCCTCTGTGTCAAGCACATTCTCATCGGTAAAATGTTGATTTTTTAAAATTTTATACAGCTAAACCAGCATGGAGTCAAATTGACCTCAAAGAACACTGATGCATACATGTGTACAGAACACTGAAAACATGACATCATTTTAATTTGATGTTTACCCAGAAGTCATCATTAAATTTGGAAAAGTCATTAAATATAAAGAAAAAATTATCTCAATAATTTATTTAAAGATGTTAAACAATGAACGGGGTCAAATTCACCCCAAATATAATAGCAGGGTTAAGTGTGCGCTGTAGACTCAGGGACTTCCATTCTTGTGTGACTGAAATCTGTCCAGGTGGGTGGGGCGGGGCAAATCTAATTCAGGGGGAGGGACCTACTGGAGGAGGCAGGAGGTGAATCTACCTGGGAGATTGGGGAGGGCAAATCTTTCTGGAGGAGCAGGAAATCTACCTGGGATCCATTACTGTGCACACACACAGAGATCTGTGTGTACCCAATTCACCTGACCTCCATGTTTTTGGTCTCCAGAGGAAACCCCCCACAGACATGGGGAGAACTCCAGATGGGGACTAAAACCCAAAAATCTCAGGGCCTCACGGCTGAGAGGCGAACATGTCGCCCCTCATACTTCTAACAATAAAACATTGTATTCTTATCTGAACTGGATTAAGTGGTTAAGAAGATTCTTCTATTTTTGGGTTATTTCGTGTTTCAGTTTCTGTCCAGTTTAGATGTTCAGAAGCGTTTGTGGTTTATTTTGCAGAGAGCTGCGTGCTGGACCCAGACTGTCCTGAAGATGGCAGGTATCAGCATCCTGCAGAAGAAAGCAGCACAGTGAGCCTCACCTCCACAGGGGACATGCTGCTACGTCTCCTCAGCCTGGCCAACAGAGCACAGAGACAGCTTTGAGGTGTTTTGGTTTGTTCCCCTGACCCAACGCCCTTCACCAACAAAAAGAAAGGCTCACAGTAACAAAAGACCCTCTTTCTGAATATTCAGGCCTGGTTTTTTAAGTTGATCGCTTTGCTATTAACTACAAAGCCTCAAAAGACCATCACCTGCACAGTCCTTTATGGGACCCAGTTTGTAAATATGCAGTAAATAAAGCTTTTCTTGCCCTATAAGATGTCTTCTGAAAGCTAGAAGAATGTCACTGAGTAAGTGTGAGACTCGTCTTTTCTTTTCTTTGCTTATTCCGCTCGCGGTGCTTTCCTACTGGATGTCACGCAACACTTATTGTTCCGAGAACAAGATTAACCGCTGTTGGTATTGAGTCACTGCCATGCCAGGCTTCTTCTCATGAGCAATTACACCTGTCATTGAGTTAATACCAACTCCTGCTTTCATGGACGTGCTATTGGTGCTTTAACAGAACCTTCCTGTCTCCCTTTTGTCTCCATCAGTTCCTGTGAATCAAGTTTATGTCCTTATTTTAGGGTCAACAACCAGATTCAACTCCCAGCAGCTTACAGACTAAGATGCCCTGCACAAGAGTATATCAAGTATATATGTCCAAATGTTTGTGGACGACCCCATCTAATGAATGCATTCAGGTGACACAGGTGCCAGGTGTGGTCTAGAGGGGTATAACACCCCCCCCCCCCAGCATTGAGCTGTGGCTGTGTTCTCTGCTCCATCCAGTACTGTTGGGATGGTTTGGGACTGAGCTGGTCCAACCTCCTGACCTCACTAACACCCTTGCGACTGAATGCAATCAAATCCTCACAGGAATGTTCCACAATCTAATAGAAATCCTTCCTTGGACAGTAGAGACGCCAACAAAAGCAGGATTAACTTTTTCATGTTGTTGATTTCAGAAGAAAATGTATGAGCAGGTGTCCCAATACTTTTTGTCCATGAAGCGTAAGTTCAGTGTTTCAGGTTTAGCCATTCGTGTCTCTCTCAGTATAAACACAGCATTATGAAATACTCAATAGTGAAGAATCAACATCGTAAAATCAACACAGACGAATATGTCTTGGTGAAAAGGACGAGGACTGGAAGCAGAACAGAGGGAGTGATGTTTGCTCTGCAATCAGTGACAAAGAAAAGCTTGACTTTTTTTTCAACATTGGCTTCTCTGTTGAATAGTCTTTATTATCCTGTTGAATAGTGTCTAAGTCATCACAGTGCAGTGAAGTACGTTAACCACCTTAATGTTAACAATACTAAACCTTCCTATTGTAGTTCAGATCATCTGAAGCAACTTCGTGATCAACATTTACTATTTTATAAACATCCCCAGATCTAGACATGAAGTGCAAGTCCATAATTTTGCAAAAGGTCTGCAGTTATTAGGATGTATGTCACTGACTGAAAAGGACCACTGAGAGATACATCTAAAATTATCCCACAGTGCTGAGGAAGGAAACAGACTTCTAAACAGAAGTTATTATTAAAGATATTACTTTATAGTCCATAAATGCGCCACAGAGTGATGATGTGTTTAAAATAGATTTAGAACACAATCACTAATACACCCAGACCACCAGGTGTCAGTATAATGACTGTTTAACAACAATAAGCGGCTACAGTACATTTATTATATATTACTGTAAAAGTACATTGACAGTAGTAGCTACACAGATTTATCACTGAATATTTACACTATAATAGTAATGTACTTATATATAACACTACTCACACTGTAGCTACTACTGCTAATGTACTTTAACACTATTATATAACACC
>BRDA01035339.1:0-15242 GCA_036984385.1 Crenuchus spilurus | reverse complement strand
ATATGTTATGTTAGAAAACCAGTGGTGGATTAGAGCAGCAGCAACAAAAAAAACTATTGACAATTTGATTTCATAAAGTGAATTTGTTTTTTTTTTTGTTTTTTTTGGGAGGTGCGGGGGTTTGGGGGGGTTAAATAACATTTAGGTATGGCTATTGACCCCTAAAACTGGCTAAGTAATGGCCATGTTTGTACAGTTGCAAGAAACAGTATGTATGTGTAAACAGTATGTACGCACAACACAAAAATATCTCCATGTGTTTTTTTAGAACATAATATGTAAACATTCACAATGCCAGGTGGAAAAATATGTGGACCTTTAGGCTAATGACTTCTCCAAGAACTAATTGGAGTCAGGAGTCAGCCAACCTGGAGCCAATTGATGTGATGAGATTGGATGTGCTGGCTAAAGTTGCCCAGCCCTTTAAAAAACATACATCAGTTTGCTGTTCTCAAGAAGCATTGCCTGATGTGAACCATGCCTGGCAGAAACAAGCTCTCAGAAGACCTATGTTCAAGAATTGTTGACTTGCATGAAGCTGGAATGGGTTACAAAAGTATCGGTAACACTTTATAAAAACTTTCATTAATAAGCCATTAACTAATGATTAATAACTGAACAAATCATTAGTTCATGAGAATTTTAACAGGAACAAATGTTTATAAAAGACAGTTCAGGTAGTTACTAATGATTGTATTCATTTTTGCAAATGTTAACAAATCATTAGTAAACCATTTAATAAAATTCTCATGAACTAATGATTTGTTCAAAGTTATTAATCATTCGTTAATGAGCAATTAATGAAAGTTATTATAAAGTGTTACCAAAGTATCTCTAAAAGCCTTGATGTTCATGTGCCCATGGTAAGACAGACTCTACAAATTGAGAAAGTTCAGCACTGTTGCTACTCTCAATTGGCGTGGTTGTCCTGTTAAGGTGAAATTTAAATTAAATTTAAGATGATCTGTCCGCCAACTAAAGCTCAATAGAGGATGGGCGATGCAACAGCCAAGGGAAGAGACATCCCAAGAATATTGCTGATTTGTGAAGAGGAATGGTCCAAAATTCCCCAACCTCTGTGCAGGTCTGATCTGTAACTACAGGAAATGTTTGGTTGAGGTTATTGAGGGTCAACTAGTTATTACATCCAAAGGTTCACAAACTTTTTCCACCCTGAACTGTGAACGTTTACATGTTGTGTTCAATAAAAACATTTTTGTGCAGTATTAGTTTAAGATAGATAGAGATAGATATATACTTTATTAATCCCTTGCGGGAAATTCAGCAGACTGTATTTGTCTTTTGTTGTGACTTAAATGAAGATTAGCACACATTTAATGACCAGTTTATACAGAAATCCAAGTAATTCCAAAGGGTTCACATATTTTTTCTTGTAACTGTATTATGTTATGTTAGCGATAAGTTTCCATCTGGTACTACTTTGCCTACTAGTGAGGGGCATAGCTCCTCAATTAATAGCTCAAGTCAAACATTTTGTGAGCAGTTCTGAACGGTTTTCTCTACAGCACCACACGTCAGACCACTCTTAAAAGGTGAATTATGCAGAAGATTCTGTAGAATTTCATTTTAAATCCCTACATCAGTCCCACTACATCATAGTCAGCAGACTGCCTGGCTAATGGAGTGAGTGTCATTTCCATCTATCTAATTATGTCCTGCTTGCTCTGGTTATGAGGGATTGTTTTAAAGACATAATCCGTCTCTCCTCAGAGTGAAGAAGAAAGGGAAACACTGCCCCTTGTGGCCATGCAGAAACAGTACTTTAGGTTTTAAGTATATTCAAGAAGCATTTATAACAGTACCAAGCTTGATTCAAAACTAACTCAAAGTTTTCAGAAGACAGCAGTGTTATTAGACTGGGGCTAGAACTAATTACAGGTTTGGGCACTTCAGATCATTGATTTTCAGTACATTGAGAATAAATATTGTTATAAAACACAGAACCTGTACGTAGTATGTTCTGTATTCCATAACCACACCCTGTAGTAGTGCAGTCTAGACTTTAAGATGGATAGATGGCTTTTAAATGGTTTATAATGGAAGATAAACTGGTGACTCTTTTTGGTTAGTTTAGGCCTTTTTTTGCTAATGAAACTTCTTTGTCTTGTAGGGATGGACAATATGATGCTATTTATTGTGATTGTAATAAAGGACATAACATTACATAATGTTTTTCCTAGCTTATTACTAATTTTGTTAGTACTTGTTGCTAGGTGGTTACTGAGTTGGATTAATGTAGATTATAACATTATTATATCTAATAAAGGTTAAAAGGCCGCTGTTATAACTCATGTAAGTGGAAGAACGCAGAGAAAGTCTCAGTGGTTCTAACTTGGAAGCTGTTGGAGTTATAAAGCTGAATGAAATACTAGTGCATATCCAAAAATGAGAATATTATGAAGTTTATTACAGTACAAGTTCAACCATAAAAAGCACATCTTGTATATTTTTCACATCACAAATGCCAACGAAAGTATGGCAAAGGTGCCACACAAATGTTAAGAACTGCAGTTGACTGTGGCAACGTTATCATGTAGTTCAAAAACTAATGAATCCAGAAGTTCATCTTCAAAACAGATGCCTCATGGCTCTGGTCCAGGACAAGGTGACCGGGCTCCTCATGCTGATCAATGATGCTTCTGTTCCTCAGGTCCAGAAGTGCCAGCTTTGCCATAAAATGAAAGGAAAATGAATTTTGAATATCAGTAAGAACTCATCTCCAGAAATGACAATATTGTGTAAAAGTTCATTTGTGCTCATAATTTAATTCAAAAAGGTCAACTGTGTTATATTTTATATTCATTAATGTTGATACTGTTTCAATAGTAATGTATTAAAACTCTAAATATTCTAATAATTTGAGATTAAAAAGAACATGAAGTGTCAGTTTACATATAATGAATAAAAATGTTTGTTTTTATTTTTTAAATAAATTATGAACAACAATGAACTTTTACAAAATAGTCAAATTTTCTGAGATGCACTATTAATAACAGGATGAACGAGGAATAATAATTTTGCAAACACTGAGGAACAACTCGTTTTATTACATAAAGAGCATAATTAGTCCTGTTTAAATTACTTTAGTGTGTTACTGTATGTGGAGCATCATTTCTAAGGTATTTATAAAATGTGGCACTATTGTGGCCAACATAAGAACATCATTTCCAACGTAAGAAACCTCCAAAAAATGAAATATTGTGATGCATATTGTGTATGAAAGTGTCTTGATATATTGTATTTTCTCACCAGGAGTGCCAGCTTCTCCCAGGCTTCGCGGGGCAGCCTGTTGGTGGGCAGTGACTCAGCTGTTCAGCGCCTCACTCATGGCTTCTCACACTGTCTGAATGGCACGGGCACTCAGCTGCATGGTTCATACATTCTGCCCAAATCCAGCAAACACCAGCAGCTAGGATCCCCCCAGGAGGGCTGCTACGTCCTGCCTCGCGGCTACAGCTCTGAAGGGGCTTCTGAGCTGGAATCTGAAGAAGCTTACACCTACAAGACGCCCTGTAATGCCCTGGCCACATCACACTTCAATGAGCAACGTCCTCCAGACAACTATGACCTGCCCACCACACCTGGGTCATTGTATCAGATCCCCCGCACATTCGATAGGAACCACAATGCCTTGACGCCGTCCAGCGCTGATTCAACCGGTGGCCCACCACCGAGACCACCCAAACCCAGCCAGAGCTCAGAGACACGCTGGGGCAGCCCTCAGAATGGTGAAGTGGCAAACGTTTCTGTAATACCAAGGAGGAACACGCTTCCAGCTGTGGAGAACATCAGGCTTCACAGAGGTACTGAACTTTCCACTGAGGCTCATTACTGAATTAAAAAAAAAAAAAACTGTATTTTTCTCACTTCAGTCCACTCAGCCGTGTTAAAACGTTCTCTGACTGCTGCATTGTTTTGGTTCTTCATCTCTCTCCGTTTCTTTTTCCCCCTCCTCTCTTGAATGCTTGCATCTGATGTGAAACAAAGAGGCAATCTGGCCTGGCCTGCTCTGATCTGCTGGGAGGCTAATGAAATTCAAGCCATGCAGGCAGTCCCAGAGTGGCTCGTTCCGGCCTGATAAGCAGTGAAAAAAACAGATGAGCAGGGCTCCATTCTGGGCCTCCATGGTGGCTCTGTGCTCAGTCAGGCCAGGCCAGCATGTCTGGAGTAACAGGAAGTAACCTTACAACCCTGCTGGCTCACTCACAGTCTGTCCGTGCACCTGTGCTTGGCAGCCATGTTCCCAGAAACGCTAATCGGGAGGCAATGGAGTGTATGATAAAACTGTTGCATGAATTAGTCTGCCATGAGAAAGCTTTAGTCATTTTTGGAAATAGGCAGGACTGAATGATGTAGACCAGGAATCAACTTGCACTATATTCTCTTCTACTTTAAGTTGCATTCGTTGCTCGCACAGATGTGCAAATGCACACACACACACACACTCACACACAGTGTGTCTAGTCCCTGTAGAGAAGTACTGCCAATAGAATAGGACTCTCTGTAGCAGATAAACATGAACCTGTTGGCACCGCCAGAAGTATAAAGCCCTCTAAAGCATTGAGCTGTAGAGTAGTGGAACTACGTTCTCAGCTCCATCCAGTACTTCTGGGATGAGTTGGGAATGAGCTGAGGTGATGTTCATCCAATTTTCGGACCTCACTAACATTCTTGTGACTAAATACAATCAAATCCTTACAGTAGCGCTCCTACACTTAGTAGAAAGCCTTCCCTGCACAGTAGAGACAGTACTCCAACAAAAGCAGGATGAACTATGTTTAATACCCTTGATTTGGAAGAAACAATGGATGAGCAGGTGTCCCAATACTTTTTTTCAATGTAGTGTATATGTTAAGACCACTTTCTGCAATAAAATATGAGATACAAACTACTTTTATTTATTTGTATGTATTTTATTTATCTCCTTTAATCTCAGGATCCTCGTTCGAGACCAGCAGTCATCAGCGTCCAATCTATTTCAATAACTCTGGTCAGTCAGTGGAGTCTGTCAACGATGGCTTCAGCTCTTACCTGGTAAAGCATTTTGTTTCCTTTTCTTCTTGCAGTAGCGTTAAGTCCAGAAGCACTGAAAACTATATTTATGAAATATTGTGGACAGTTGTAATTATGTCAGAATACTCAAATGCAGTTTGATCCAAGTGCCTTCTGATCCACACTTAACTCTTTTGGCAGAGAGCGAAGGCTCCACTGACCCGCTCAGACAGTGGCAATTCTGATGATAACTACGTACCCATGAACCCTGGCTCCTCCTCATCTCCTCTCAACGCTGCCCTCGCCGACAGTCCCAAGAACAACTACATTCCCATGAGTCCTGGGCCACACCACTTTGACTTCCCAGGATTTTCTGCCACGCTGCCTGCTCGAAAAGGCAGCACAGCCTCACTCTGCCACCGACCAGGCCGCCTGAGTGACGTCACACCACCACCAATCAACCGAAATCTTAAACCCAACCGAAAAGGTCAGAGATGCATTTTGATGATTAAATGAATTCTTTTCTGTCTTTCTCTGCTGCTCTGCATTTTTAAAGGTCTTTTTAAATTTGTAAACAAATCCCTTCTACATTCAGCAGCACTAGTGCATCTCAAAGTTTCAATATCGTGCTAGTTCATTTTGTTTGTAATTTAATTCATAAAAGTAAACAGTCATTTTTATTCAATATATATCGAATATCTCAAGTTTTTCTGTTTTAATGTTGATCAAGCTTATAGCTTATGAAAATCAGAAATCCAAAATCTCAAATTATTAGAATATTTAATGTAAATTACTATTCAGTATCAACATTAACATAAAAAATCACTTTAGACATTAGTTTAACTTTATGAATTATTACAAAATGAACATTTTCACAATATTCAGATTTTTGAACGAGTACCTATATATTCAAAATTAATTTTCCTTTCATTTCACAGCAAAGCCAACACCTCTGGACCTGAGGAATAACGGCATCATTGATGAGCTTCCTTTCAAGAGCCCGGTCACCTTGTCCTGGACCAGACCCATGTGAGTACAAAACTTGTCCTTATCTGTGATATTCAAACTGCATTTCTTAGTTTTGGAACTACTTAATAATTTTGTGACAGTCAGTTTTTCTGAAAGAATGTGTTCTGGTTACTTTTTGGTAACCAAATTTTGGTTACTGTGAATAGTTAACTGAGTAGATGATAAAGTTACAGTCACTCAGATAACTTTTACAAGATCTCTTAAGTAGCTTATGATATGACTTGTTAGCAGTCATCGTTAAGAAAAGGCTATTGTTTAGTCACAATCATCATTAGGCCAGGTGATGCACATTGCAAAGCTTTATAAATTCTCCTGTCTCCTCAACAATCCGCAAACATGGGCTCCTCTGAGCAACTCTGAAAATGTATGAAATAATTGATGTCCACAAAGCAGGAGAACACTATAAGAAGATATCAAAACTTTTTCCAAAGATGTTTATAAAATAATACAATTTAGCAATGGGAGTTAACAGGAATAGTGGAGGTCAAGTTGGTTTGGAAGTCCAACTTTCTTAGAAAATTGCTCCCAGGATTTCTAAAAAGGCAATTCAATTTGCATGCCAGTGTATTTATGTGAAAGTGGTTGCCTGTAATTAGCAGGGAATCTATAGAGAAAATTGCATCAGGCTTTTCCTGGGTAAATGTACCACTCCTGAAAATGTTGGTCAACAGTGTGCATTTCAGAGAAAAACACTTAGAAGAGTGTGATTTACTATACAGTCATTTTTGTATTTAATGTACAGGCCTGTTATGAACTCCATCTCCTCACAACACTGTCGACCCATCTCCACCCAGAGCATCACCAGCACTGATTCCGCAGACAGCGAGGAGAATTATGTGGCAATGGTGAGCATTATATTGAATAACTATGCTTATAAATGCTAATGTTGCTAATAAAAAAAGAGAGTTGTTGAGCCCAGTTCACATTGTGGCCTGAACTGACCTCCATTCCCTTTCATTTATTGTCAGTTGCATTTTAACTTGTTTCTTTGAAGGTTCTCCACGACTGTTTTGCATCCTGTTCAATTTTTTTTTATTCATCAACAGTAATAATGCAGTGTTTTAGCAGAATGTTCACTTTTAAGAGTTGTTCTCAATTGTCTAGCTGTGGTTAATATTCATAGAACCTTCTGTCTGACCACTAAAATGTCTCTTTTTATCAAAAGCAGGTTTCTTTATGCAAAAATAATGAGACTGAAGAGCACAGTTTTTACACCAAGTGAATGGCAATTTGGAGGTCAAGTCAGTATTCAGGAGCATTTGTAATGAAAACTCAATAAAAATGATAAGTAGGTGAAGGCAAAAGGGTTACATGTCTAAACGTATACAGGCAACTAGTTAGTGAATTCAGCTACTTTACGATGTTCCCATTCAGGACATAGTCCAGTTACACATTCTGTGTGTATAATGTCCATAGAAAAGCACTGGCAATATAATAGGACATTCTGGAGCAGCTGAACATGAGCCCAAGTTCACTGCATCCAGTCCAGATCACTGGAAAATCCCCCAGCATTGAGCTGTTATCTGGAACAATGAATCTCCCTCCATCTTTGGATGAGCAGGATTGTGATCTAATTAATCATCCGGCATCAGTACCTGACCTCACTAAAACTGTCATGGTTGAATCCTTGTAGAAATGTTTCAACATCTAGTTTAACACAGATTAGTTGGGGAAATGCACTGTAGAGGACCTGTTTTGGTGGTTGGTGATGTAGCACGTAAAGATCACATGGAACTGGTGGCACTGAGCATGCATTAACGGTGCCAGTGGGGCTAGATACAGCCTTAGTCACCAGGGAGGCCCGTGTGGATTTACGTTTGTTAAGGGTAAGGAAGGTCTGTAGAGCTAGCTTGGAGGGGGGTGGGTCTGGGACGCCAGACTTCACTGTTGAGCCTTCTGGAGGTGTTGTGGGCTCAATTCAGCAAAACACTGACGAGGGAAGGTGCCTACCTGATGACCCCTGTGAAGAGCTAGTAATGCAGTGTGTGGTTTGGGTTCTCATGTGGTAGGCTCAATGAGTAACCGTAGATGGTAAGGGTAGCTGGTTGCTGATTGGATAAATTGCCACAGCAACCATAGGGTGTAGCTGTAGGTTTGAAAAATGTGTGGCTGCTGGTGGTAAGAGTAGGGTGGGCCCTATGTGAAGCTCTAGTGGTTTGGCATAGGATATTTTACATCTTATCCTGTGTATGATTGTAATTAAAGCCTCCCCAAAAGAGTAGAGAGTGATAAACTCACAGTTAATACCCTTAGACTTCAGAAGAAGTGTTGGCTGAGTGTTTACAATATTTGTGTGTACTACTGTAGTCTATTATGGGCTACTTTTTTGCCTTATATATTGGTTTATTTCCTTACTTCTAAACATCCATGAGGTTTAAGTTTTTATTTGTTTCCTCCTACAGCAGAACCCAGCATCTACCTCGCCAGCAGTGAGTGGTACCAGCAGTCCTGCTCCTAGAAAATGTGGTAACATTGACTATTTGGCTCTGGATTTCCAGTCTGGCTCACCTGGTCCACATAGAAAGGTAGCTCAAATGAAACACCCCTATTGTAAAAGGCACGAATGTTGAAATCACAAATGGTTTGATTGGTTTGCTGTTCAGATGCAACCATCAGTCCTAAACTCTGCTTCTCTGTTGTCATTTTCTCTCTCAACTCCACAGCCCTCCACTTCTTCTGCAACATCAGATGAGAAGGTGGACTACGTCCAGGTGGACAAGGAGAAGACAAAGGCCCTCCAGAACACCATGCAGGAGTGGACGGATGTACGGCAGTCCAGCGAGCCGGCCAAAGGCATCAAGTCCTGACAGAATGAACATGCTAGTGTGTTAATGTTGGCAGCGAAATGACACACACTGCATGTGGGCCTCATCGCATTCTTTCCCAATAGACTGGTGTGCCATGATATTAAGGACAAATTCATTAGTAGAGACAGAAGAATTGGCAGAATGTTTCACACATACCAAGATGGAAGCCAAAGCCATAACAAATGCTTGGTCTTATGAGGAAAAAAACAGCCATTAATCATCAAGACTTGCCTTGCCTGATAACTGACATCTTCACGTTGTGTTATGTGATTTCATTTGTGCAAGAAAGAAAACAAAACTCTCTCTTTGAAGGCAAAAAAGTATCTTAAGTAGTGCAGCTGCATGAGAATATTTGAATGTTGGAGTGTGTTATAGGTCACAAAGATCATTGATTCATGGAAAGTCATCGTCGTCAGTGCGATGTCATTAATATTGACAACCGGCCTTGCAGCAAATGTTAAGAACTGTGTTCTTTTCAGAGCTGAGTGAGTTTACAATGACAACTTGCCAGTCACGCTGAATTGCAATCTGACTCGTATCGATCATGAGGAGGAAGGAAGCTGAATAAGATTATCACTGGTTCACTAAACACGAGACTCAGCGCAAATGTTAAAACCCATTTGAGTTTAGACTAAAGAACAAGCTTTTCGATTCATTAGGCTACAGTCAAGCATTTTAGCTGAGCTGTGCACTGAGAGGGATCCCTCCAAGCATGATGCTCAGTTTTAGCTTAGGTGTGCATGTTTGGTGGGCAAGACTATGAACCATTGCCTCTTGAAAGATTCAGCAATAAATTGGAATGTTGGCCAAAATGTTTATGCTCTCGGGCGAAATGATCTTGATCTCTAGCAAACAGAACACAATGCTGAAGAGACACCATTAATATTGAAGTGGTTCTTGAGAAGGTAGTGCCTAGATATGCATTTTTCCTCCTTCTGTAAATGGGCCATTTGCTGAACTGGATTCTAGGCCATACTGGTAATCACATGCCATTGTGTGCTAGTATTATTTTCCACGCTTGTTTGCATTCGTGAAAGGTCAAAAGAGGACTAAATGGAAAAGGCATGCATTAATTCATCACGTTCACAGTTTTTTCACACGTGTTTAGTATGTAAACATGATTTATTTACAGAATTATTTCTGTAAGCCATTTATTTTCATTGGATGTTACACATGCGTTTATTCTCAGCTTCCAGTCTGCTGGTTTCTTTCGCACGATAACTGTATTGGACCGAAAGTAAAGCCACACTGACCTACTTGTCATTCCAATCAATCACTTTTGATGTAGCTCCATGTAAACTCTACTAGCTAATGCTTTATGCCTAACCAGATTGGTGGGAGGTCAAGACTGTATGTCACTGCAGGTATTGGTGGCTCACACGGTCCAAAATAACATGTATTATGAGAGTCTTTCAGAGCCAGATGAGTTTGTTTGGGTCATTCTGTGTTTAATGCCATGGTAGACTGAAGTTCGGAGATCTATTAAAGGGGAATTCCACCATAAAAAAATATATATTCATTTGCTGGTAAGTAAACAGAGTGGTATTATGTGAAACAGTGCATTGTAGAGGAAACCACCAAGTCTCTTTACAGCAGTGATGATATTTACATTTACAGCATTTGGCAAACTTTCTCGTCCAGTTGTCTTGAATTTGTAAGTAAATGTAGTGTTGGGAGTCTTGCCCATGGACTCTTATTGGCATAGTGTTGTGTACTTGCCTGGGCAAGGGATTCAGTACAAATCCAGACAATTTAATTAGTATACAAAATGTTTATTTGGGTTATATTTTGCAATGCAATGCTTTATATGCACCTCTCCACCTTGAATCAATTTTAAAATTAAAACAAAGTCTCAATGTATTCATAAAGAGTTAAATCAATTTGAACATCCGCTTCTTATCACCACTGCTGTGAACAGTCCTGGCTCAAGAATGGCAGGTTTCTCATTAAGCCACTCTAGATGATGCTAACAGTTAAATTATACTGAATTAATTTTTTGAATTCCCTTTTAAAGTAAAAATCAGCACAGTTAAAGTCTGGGGCACTTGTGCACAAGTGTAAATTATATACAAAAGCAATGCTTTTGCATTCTCTTCAAATGCTCGACATACAGTTGCTGGTAGTGGTGGTGTTATGCGAACACTGGCTGGCAAGATGAGGATCTGGAAAGCTACAATCAAATGACCTTTGATAAATAATCAATTCCAAAAATTTTCAATCAGGAAAGAAAAAAAAGTCATTTCAGTCAGGTTTAATGTTTTAATGGTAGGCTGGAACCTCCACAGTATACATTTGTATTATGCTTTAAGAACAGTCGATGTCTTGAGACGTTATTTATGCCTTTTGAAAAATGCCATTACATGTTCATAATGTTCATAACCATTTTTTATTTATTGTTTGCTAGCTTTTGAATAATGGACACTTTATGTGAAGGACGAAGTGGAGGGGTATCTGATTTACCATTGTGATCCAGGGCCTCCCTTAGCTTGTATATGGATCAGAACCATTTGTCAGTGAGAGTTCTGGGTCTGCCTTTTTGTAACACTTTTGTTTTCAACTTCTGGGGAGGAATTTCTGTGGTAACATTGCACTGGCATTGAACTGTGATTCTGCTGAATGGCTAAATGACTGAAGTGGGTTATTTCCATGCCTCTGTCTGTGATGAATATGAAATTTTATGTGCTGTCCTAGGAGAGTACGTGTAAGTGAACTGAATATCTGTGTTGTGGTAGAGTGTATGCTGTAGTGTGCTGAAAGACTTGTCTGAAAATGATAAGCATACTTTTCTTTTTCAGTTACTGAGTTCACTTTTGAGTAATGTACATTTTTTGTCTTATTTCTACTACTACTGTAAAGCATTTCTATCCAACTGCTTGTGGATTAATTTATTAATTTATTATGTGTTGACAGGAAGGAAACATGTAAGAATGACAATTTGTGGCTCTACTAACATTAATTTATGCTACGTGTCTCCATTTTGTGAAGCAATACGCCAAGTAAAGCCAGTAAAATGGTCAAATGTGGTACTTTTTGGGATACACAAATGTGTTTTGTTATTCCATGATATTATATACTCAAAATGTTGACAAAAATAAACTGCAGTGCAAACGTCTGAAACTTTAAAAGTCTGAAACTTTTATGAAACAGTTTGCGTTCAGAAGATTTTCAGAAATGAAACCATCACAGACATACATTCTTCATAAGTAGAGTACTTATTTTGCATCATCTCTTAACCCAAACATAATAACACAGAAACTGAGGTCTACCCATGTTACCTATAATGCTACATAAGTGTTACGCTACACTAGTGCATCTAAAAAATACAAATGAAAAGCTTGTGTTCATAATTTATCATTTTCATAATAAAAGCTAAACTGATATAATCATTACATGTAAAGTGATTTTTCAAAGTGACCTTTTTGGTTGTACTGTTGATCAGGATGGCTTTTAGTTCATGAAAATCAGAAAGTAAATTACTAATTAAATAAATTACTAAGTAAATTATTAGTTATTCAAATCTTATCAACATTAAAACAAAAAATGGGAAAAATATGTCACCTGTCAAAATAGTAGGAGTAGTGAATGCAGGTTGGGTCAAAAGCAAGGTTTTAAAACTAAAACTCGAAACATGTTTGTAAAACAAAACATCAAAACCTGGCTGTGAACTACGGTGACAAAACATAAGCATGACGAAAATACCTAACTGTGAAGACAATACAAAGACTGACGAGGACTGTGAGACATTAGAGAACCTATATACCAAACGTAATTAGGCTGTGCAATGACAAGACATGGCACATGGATAAGGTAAACAAACAAAAGAGATGTGGACCATGACAAGGCTGTAGTGGGAGGTTTCACATCATTTGATATGTTATATGTTATATATATATAAATATATAAATATAAAATACACATATAATATAATACAGTATATATATTACACATATTTTACTGTTACAACACTGAATGTATAGTGACAGTTCATGAAGAGGGAAAACTGATACCCTTTGTGACATCACTCTGCCAAACCCCTGAGGGAGGTGAGGAGACAAGGAGCCACTGGTCAGGTGTTGGTCGAGGGTCTGTGCAATCGATATATATATATATATATATATATATATATATATAAGTATAAAAAAATCAATCAACGCAGAAATATTCCCAGCAGTGTCTTTTATTTACACAGTGCACCAAAAACAGGGGGCAGCCTAGTGGTAACGATCTGGTCTTGTGACCAGAAGGTCGCTGGTTCAATCCCCAGACAGGACATGACTCAAGTGCCCTTGACCAAGGCACCTAACCCCCTAACTGCTCCCCGGGCGCCGGTGGATAAGGGCTGCCCACCGCTTCGGGCACAAATTCTCACAGCCTAGTGTGTTCACTAGTGTGTGTGTTTCACTGTATGAATAGGTTAAATGCTGAGGTCAAATTTCGTTGTGTGAAAAATCACATTGGATAATTGGTTGATCTTAATCTTAAACCATAACAACACTGACAAACAGGTAGAAAATGAAAGATAAAATGGTTCTGGTTCTGGTTCATGCTGCCCAACTGCAAGGTTAGAGTAGCTACCATTTTACTAGTCCCTTTGGCTTAGGCGCTCTATAAGGATTCTCCTCTAGGACTCTGCCCATAATGACCTCTTCAGGTACCTTACATATGCTTAACTCCATCCAGGACTAAATCAGAATCACAGTGAGTGATGTACAGATATATTCATTGTTTCATCTTATGTTACCGGTAACTCATTATATGCATATGCTCATATCTATATTTGTACAGCTGTATCTGAATATGGCTGCTAACAGTCCTCCTTTTACAGACACATTAAGTATCCCAGGTTTCCCTGTTCTTGTGCTGATCATGGATCCACTTGATCATTACAAAAGTGAACTGGATCTCTTAAGACTCTTGACTTACTGAGGCCAAACTACACAGGTAAGTATAACAGGTAAGCATTCTATTCTTGTACACACACATTACTGGTGATTGGTAATGCATATCTCACATCCATGCATCCAATATCCCACCCACTTAATCCTTATCTGGGTCGTGGTTAGTCCCCTACCCCCTCAATGGGTGCAGGGCAGGACATTACACTATTCAACTATGACCAGGAGAGGGCGCCAATCCATTGCACACATACATACACTCACATACAATTTAGAGAAGCAAACACATGGAACATGGAAACTCCACCCAGATGGGGACTCGAACCCAAGACCTCAGTGCTGAGAGGCGAGCTTGCTAACCACTAAGCCAATGTGCCGCACTTTTAAATCAATTGAGGAAAAAAAAAACATCCCCTTTCTGGACCCTAATATGACAATTCTGCGTTCAGAGACTGATTGTAAATAAGTATATGAAATATACTCAAAACATTTTCTCAGATACTGTGAATTCATTGTGATCCTTCTCAGAACTTTAATAAAGTATTAACTTTTTACGTAAACAGTTTTAATGTTGTGAATGTTATCAATACCATCAGCATCTACAGTCACCAAGAGGCTTTATGGAATGACTTCATTTCTGAAAATGTTCACGAGCACAAACTGTACAAGTGTACTAAGTTTTTACACAGAAACAAGTCCAACTGAATGAATATCTTAAAATGAAATATTTCATGGCTCATGTTGTCCTTATTCAATATGTTTGTATTGTTTTGTAAAGTAAGTTAATGGGTTTAAATCTACTGTGAACCAAATGTGACAGTTCAGACGCATTTAAAACAGCATTTCCTCTGAATTGTAGCCTGAAAACCAGATCTTCACACAATAATAACACTTTGGATGTAGTGAGAACTTGGAGTAAACACTCTCCTTCTCTATGATGGAGCAGATAGTGGTGGGCCACTCCCTTTCTGAACAAGATCACTGGCCCCCCACTGACCTCTTCTGGCAGCCACAGCCATGACTCAATCTGTCCTACAAAACATCCCCCTGTTCTCTGACTCAGGCCTTCATCATGTCAACATGTTTTCTCCAGAATATGCTTTTGTTCGCTTCTGCCAGTCAGTGCTGACGAAGCTGTTACTGTGTTATGAATATGCTCAGCTGATATTTATATAAAGCCGCTGCCTTACAACGTGGTCAAGCAAAATGGCCATAGTTCAGCGCAAACACAGATCAATTAACTACTGAATGCAAATACAATGACGGTATACCTAAATAGAACTCCATTAATGGAGTTTTGTCTGCAGACAGATGCAGAAACAAAAGAAAACAGAAAAAACACAATAAACATTTTGTCTTTAGTTACATAGTAAACATCCACGATAATGAACTTGTACTAATATTCAGAGAGCATTTCTAATGCTGCTTTCATTAAAATAATTCTACGCAGTTAAAAAGAAGTAAAAATACACTTCCATAGTCCACCAGCCATGGCTTT